>JAWRVZ010000307.1:0-182500 GCA_037043235.1 Rhodeus uyekii | reverse complement strand
GTGTTGCTTGAAACAACCAACAGCATTTTGTTTTTAAGAGTGAACGAACACATTTAATGACATTTTATGGTGTTTCAGCTAGAATGTGTTTTATGATGTCATGACACACATATATGACCAAATCTAGAACAACGAAGTTCCAGGGGCACCAATAAATGCATGAAAATGTCCAAATAAATAAATAAACGAGTGAATAAAATAAAAGTGCGCCTGCAATCCGAGAGGCCGCAATCGCCGCCCTCCGCCGCGGCTCCGGGGCCAAACCCAGCAGCCAATCAGAGCGGGCCCGACGGCCCTCCGCTGCTCCTTTAAGAGATTTTTTTCCGTGAACTGATTTTTTTCTCGCTCTTCACACAACGAGGCTCTTTAAGCCCCGGCGCGCGACACAGAGCGGGCATTCAGAGCGCGAGCGAGGGGGCCGAACCGACGGACGGACTCTCGCGCTGGGCGGGCGACCTGCGTTCAGTGCAGTAAGACCCTCTCTCTCTCTCTCCCTCTCTCTCTCTCTGTCTCTCCGTCTGCATGCGCACAGCCGCGGCACTGACAGCGAGAAACGGAGGAATTATTATTTTTGCATCGTTAATAACAATAAATATGCATGATTGGACGCGTGAACTCGCTTTCTGGTGAAGTTTCAGGGATGAGAAAGTTTCCAGTCGCAGTGGATTAAAATGCATGCGATTATTTCAGAACAAGTTGGAGTCACGAGGTGTAAATGTGGAGATTTGCGTGAAAGTGTAAATCAGAGACGCGTTGCGTCGCGTTAATCTGTTTTATCCGGGCGAAACGGATTAATCGAGCACAACTTTTCCACATTTATACTGACACACACTCCGATATCATAGGAAAATCACTGCTGCATTTGAGTCGATGTGTGTGGATGATGTTTGACTGGGATTTGATGTATTTGCATGTGTTTTATAAATAATTTCATTTTTTTTAAATTGTGTATATAAATTGTGTATATGTTTTTCCAGCAATCGTTCCTTTCTTTGGCAAAAACGCTCGTTTGATCGTTTTATATTACTGGCATTTAAATACAAGACGTGTTTATTTATATGCTCATTAAAATCTGTGATATTCACTTCGCAATCGAGGAAACTGACGTATTTCATTATTAATAAACTGATTTATTGTATATCTGTCGCAGAATTTCGCACCGGTTTTTAATTGTTTTTTGTTTTGAAAAATCTAAACACATTTGTGTAATTGTGCCATTTATGAAAAGCTTTGGCATGAGTGAATTAGGGGCAAATTATTGCCAAACCAGGCGTTATGATCCGCCCTGCTCCAGCCGAAGATGAACTGAGGCAAATTACCGCAAATTACTGGCGGAAATTAAATGTGAGATGCTGTAAATAAAGTTGCGAGCGGCTGAAATTAATAAACAGAAAGTCTTCAGTTCAATCATAAAGTGCGAGGGGAAAAACAGCCGCACTTTACTGAATGTGGATAAAAACAAACTGCTTGATCTTTGTCCCAATTAAACTACTTACAGATTAAAATTAGAAACTACTTAAAGATTAAAAAAGCTCTTAAATCTTGAAATAAGAAACTACTTAAAGCTTAAACCAAGAAACTGATAAAATCTTTAACTAAGAAACTACTTAAATCTTAAAGTAAGGAACTATTTAATTCTTAAAATAAAAAAACTATATAAATCTTAAAGTAACTATTTAAATCTTAAAATGAGAAACTATTTAAAACTTAAAATAAGAAACTATTTAAATCTTAAAATAAGAAACTATTTAAATCTTAAACCAAGAAACTACTTAAATCTTAAAGTAAGGAAATGTTTAAATGTTAAAATAAGAAACTACTTAAATATTAAAATTTAACATAAATATTAAAATAAGACACTACTTATCTTAAAGAAACTACTTACATTATACAAATGCTCTTAAATCTTAAAATAAGAAACGAATCAAAGCTTAAAGTAAGAAACTGCTGAAATCTTTCAGTAAGAAACTATTTAAATCTTAAAATAAGAAATTTACTTAAAGCTTAGAGTTAGAAATTGGATTCGGATTGAGATCTCGTTCACACCCGGTTCTGCTGAAGTGAAGTCTGGTCTGATTCTGCTACAGCAATTCAGTTTTTGCCGTATATAACTCAATATAACTGAAGTATAACTGAATATAACTCAATATAAGTCAGTATAACTCAATAGAAGTCAGTATAAGTCAATATCTGCTGCAGAGAGCGAAGCTGCTTGTGTCTGATCTGCAGTCGACAGAATAAATGATCTCGCTTATATTCGCCATGTCGGCCGCTTGAGTTTTCATAAACACACTGCCACGACTTTCCGTGTTTTCCTGCTGGTTATGAGTCGCGGCTTGTGCTTTCACCAACAAACAGTGTAATTCAGCAGCGCCGCTGCGTGTTTATCCAGCAGAGAGGCGGAATGAAGCCGGGATTATTCCAGCTCTCTCTCCCGGGAGCTTGAACAAACCGCCAGACCTTCAACAGTAGCTTGTTAGCAGGAGTGAAGCTAAAATAACACACACACACTCACTCACACACACACTGACGCCACCGTATGATTGGCCTGGAAAAAAGACCAACTCTAAATAAAGTCAAAGCCTCAGTGTTTGTAGGCGTTTTTCCTGAACAGGTTTGTTCTTGTTCGCGAGGCGATGATTGCGTGAAGAGTCCAGCCATGCCCTGACAACCTTAAAATAAAGCCTGCTTTAAATAACACACACTCTCTCATATATATATATATATATATATATATATATATATATATATATACACACACACATTGTCATTTTGGAGTATTACAAATAAATATGCATGCAACTAAAATAAACTTGTTGTATTGCGAGCAAAAATTATTTATAGGTTAATGACTGGACGCTTTTAGAAACTTTTCCCACATAGTTTCCTTTATTAGCTGAGATATAGCCTATAAAAACGTGATAATATTATTGCACGCTGAGAATAAATGATTTGCAAACTGCAGAGCACATATAATATTAACTAAAACAAGTTTTGTGTGGATTTATTTTGCAGGTTTTGCAGCATATCTTTATCCTGAGGAAGACGGCGGATGGATTCATTCTGACTGAACGGAACCGAAACGAGTTAAAGATTCACTGAACTGCGTATAATATAATAATCATAAAAACAAACAAACACTGCAATTGTTTGGCAAGAAGTCGAATAGCTTTCAGATAATTAAAGAGGTTGTGTGAGGGGAAACCTGTGGCCCCAGATGTCGGCGGAGGAGCACAGCATGTCGGAGGTGGAGATGAGCCCCGGGGTGTCGGAGGACGGGCACTCCATGTCCCCTGGACACTCCTCGGGCGCGCCCGGGGGCCCCGACTCCCCGCTGCCCGGTCAGCCGCCTCAGATGCCCGGCGTCGGGGATGACGGAGCCGGAGTTTCCGCCGGGGTCTCCGTGAAGTCCGACGACGACGACGACCGCTTTCCCATCGGCATCCGCGAGGCGGTCAGTCAGGTGCTCAACGGGTACGACTGGACGCTCGTGCCCATGCCCGTGCGCGTGAACTCGGGCAGCAAGAGCAAGCCGCACGTGAAGCGGCCGATGAACGCGTTCATGGTGTGGGCGCAGGCTGCGCGCAGGAAGCTGGCGGATCAGTATCCGCACCTGCACAACGCGGAGCTCAGCAAGACCCTGGGCAAACTCTGGAGGTGAGAGCATCCGTTCAGCGCATGCAACCTTCAAACCAGTCATGCACATCGCTTAAAATAGCGCTAAATGCCATGCATAACCTATATTTATTTCATATTGTCCTCTAGGATCATGCAAAGCGCTTTACATTTAAAAATAATAATCATAACACAAATACATGATTATAATGCATGATTAAAGCATTACAGTTCCCACTCAAGAAACAGCCACCATGAATTAATTTCTGTAATTGCATCTGTCAGTAATTGATGGTAGATCTGATGGCCACACCTCATGCTAACCCGACCTCTGGCTCCGAGTTTCTCAGGGGCTTTAGCTCAGAATAATCATTCCTTCAACATGCCAGATTAGGGGGACAAATCCCTCCAGGAGCTGCTGTGGAAAAGACGTGCTGTAAACAGCGCCATTAACCTGAGCTAAAATGCTTACCTATTGCTGGGTTTATTTTCATGGCCGGGTTTCTAGACTGAGCTAATGAAAGCGTCTCGCTCTGCAGATGACAGCATGTGTAACAGGTGGAGAATCAAACTACGCGAGAGACGGTTCACACACCAGCTGGAGTGTCAAAGTGATTGTGTTAAACTCTCAGAGGAGAAATGTGAGCCAGAATCAATAATCTCAAAGTCAGGTGTCATTACCGTTCATTCAGAGCTTACCTTGTGTTTTGAAAGAACAGATAAAGTCGAAATATACTCTATTATGGTTTGCTATTTGTCCGGTGATCAGGTTATAGCACCTGTTTTTCTTAGTCTGTATAGAAATAGCAAAATATTTAATACTGTTTGTGCACATGTGTGTGTTTCAGGCTGCTGAACGAGACGGATAAGAGGCCGTTCATCGAGGAGGCCGAGCGTTTGAGGAAGCAGCACAAGAAAGACTATCCCGAGTACAAATACCAGCCGCGTCGACGCAAGAACGGCAAGCCGGGGTCCAACTCCGAGGGCGACGCCCACTCCGAGGGCGAGGTCAGTCACAGCCAATCACATTACAAGAGCCTGCACCTGGAGGTGGCGCACGGCGGGGCCGGAGGCTCGCCATTGGCTGACGGACACCACCCTCACGCCGCAGGTGAGCCACACTGCCCACACCACGACTATAACGATTTCTATTTCAATTAAACACTTGGACTCATCAAAGAATCATGAAAAACCAAAAGTCTGTTTCCACAACAAATAACAGCACAAAATAAAAGCATATTAGAGGGATTTCCGAAGAGTCATATGACATTAAAGACTTTTCCATAGTAAACAACTCTTTTAAATTAAAACGAATATTTCAGTTTTTACTGCTTTTTTAATCAAACACACATTGACCTCTTCTATCTGTTGCTCCAGGTCAGAGTCACAGCCCTCCGACGCCCCCCACCACTCCTAAAACAGAACTGCAGGGCGGCAAATCGGGCGAGGGCAAGCGTGAGGGCGGAGCCTCCAGGAGCGGGTTAGGGGTGGGGGCAGACGGAAGCTCCGCCTCCTCCTCCGCCAGCGGCAAACCGCACATCGACTTCGGCAACGTGGACATTGGCGAGATCAGCCATGACGTGATGGCCAACATGGAGCCGTTCGACGTGAACGAGTTCGACCAGTACCTTCCTCCCAACGGGCACCCGCAGGCATCGGGCGGCGCGAGCGCCGGGTCTTCGGCCTCGCCCTACGCTTACGGCATCTCCAGCGCTCTGGCGGCCGCCAGCGGTCACTCCTCCGCCTGGCTGTCCAAGCAGCAGCTGCCGTCCCAGCAGCACTTGGGCTCGGATGGAGGGAAAACGCAGATCAAGAGCGAGACGCACTTCTCCAGCGACGCGGCGGCGGCGGCGAGCGGGTCGCACGTCACGTACACGCCTCTCAGCCTGCCGCACTACAGCTCCGCCTTCCCCTCGCTGGCCTCTCGCGCACAGTTCGCCGAGTACGCCGAGCACCAGGCGTCCGGCTCGTACTACGCTCACTCCAGCCAAACCTCCGGCCTCTACTCCGCCTTCTCCTACATGGGCCCCTCGCAGAGGCCCCTGTACACGGCCATCCCGGATCCCGGCTCCGTGCCGCAGTCGCACAGCCCCACGCACTGGGAGCAGCCCGTCTACACCACCTTATCCCGGCCGTGACACGCGTTACGGAGGTGACACGACGCTCTCGTTTCATTTCCGGTCACCGAAGGTCCAAAGTGTGTACGTGACCGAAAACCATCAAAACGCTCGCCTGCACCACAATCTACACAGACACAACTCTGCGAGGAAGCGTGTGGATCTGCAGGGAACATATTCTCACATGCCTCAGGCTGATAAAGCACCCGTTTCACAGACATCTGCCAATTTGACTCCAGCGGTATTTCACGAGACATTTTACCAAAGTACCGAGACCAAAACAGTAAAAACAGTAAAAATCCACCTGAATGGGCGCAGTTCCTGAACTCTCCACGGTTTGGCAGTGTATCGGATCACAAACTCCTTCCAGCACGTTCACACACACTCACACCCGACCTGTACATTCACCTGTTTGTTTTTTATTGTATTTGTATGTATGAATAATCTCTTTTTATTAACCAAAATAAGGCCATATTGTTTTTATCTCGGACGAATAATGACGTGTTTTTATTGTTGTAATCTTTTCTATTGTTGTTGCTCTTGTGTTGCCATAACTACACTGAAAAGTCTTCACCACTGTCTAGTGTTTGTTAATGACATTTGTGTTTTACGACTTTCAGCGTGTGTAAATATCAGTGCCGTAAACGCGCGTAAATCATGTTACTCCAAACACACAGACGGAGTACTGTAATGCAACATGATTCATCGCATCGGAATTAACGTGATTTTGAGTTTCTGGTATAAAACCACCTTTTATATTTAGCCAACGCCGCTAGTGCCTCAGTCCATCGGTTCGTAATCGCTGATGAATCTGAATTAAATCAAGTCAAACTCTTTTCAGGGCGCAAACCTTCAGCCGTTTGCCAATTCGAAGACTTTATGCCCGCTTTGAAATAGTGCCGATTTGTGTGTTGTGGAATAATGTCCGTTTCAGCACATTTCCCTGGATCAGTAAAACACGGCGGTGTTTCGTTACCGTAAACGATCTTCGGTTTTTCAACGTTTCCCACTTTTGGTACTTTTTATAGTTTCAGCCTCTTTATTAATAACCTACTATTCAGAAACAACCGAAGCAAACAAACAAACAAACAACATTATTGTTATATATATTACAAAATATTATTTATATTTGTTTTGTTTTTTTATCAGTAGCGTTTTGTCGTGTGATTGTGTGGTGGGTAAAAGTGTTGTTGTTTTTCTTTATCAGTGTAAATAGAAGAGAGCAGTGACTAACTTCCCTCACTCTAAATAAAGCTGCCGTCTGGACAAACGCCTGCTCGTCTTCATCACTCTTCCTCTTCTTCCTCCTCTTCCTCCTCCTCTTCTCTACCTGTACGTTCATCAGAATAGCATAATTTATCACATATACTGCCATTATTATCCATATATTTCAGCAGAATTCAGGATGTTCAACATATATCCACCATAAATGAATCTGAAGTGAGTTTAGGTTACAGGAATGTTAGACTAACGTTAAGGGAACGTTTTGTAAACCTAAAAAAAACATTCTTTTCCTACATCAAACTTTTCTGGCTAACCAACAAAATTTGTTTTTGGAGCGTCCTGAGAACCAAACATTACATATATTTATGCAAAACGCTTGGCTCGATCCATTTCCAAGTGAATTAAACACGCAACACACTCGTGTCATGTGACGACAATATAGCGTTATCGTTTGAAACACGCGCATGCGTACGATTCTTAACGAAACCTGTGTGTGAGACGTGAGTCTGAGCTCTGATTGGCTGAGAGCAATATCATGACAACGCACATCTCAACATCCTCTGCGTTAATGTGTGTGTGTGTGTGTGTGTGTGAATGCTGCCCTGCATATCTACATGTGTGTGTGTGTGTGTGTGCTGAGAGCTGATTTCTAATTCCCCTGATTTAATCATCTGTGTGATACTTTGGTTAAACAAAGAGACTCATTCAGCTCCGGCTGAGCGAGAGGAGGGAGGGAAGGGGTCTGGCCTGCAGTTTCACTGGATACAAAGACACTCACACACACTCACACACACACACACACACACACACACACACACACACACACACACACACACACACACACACACAGAGTGCAGGTCTCACTGCAACAGGATTTGCACATTCCTCAACAGAGCGAGAGAGAGAGAAAGAGAGAGAGAGGGAGAGAGAGAGAGAGGGAGAGAGAGAGAAAGAGAGAGAGAGCAGATAGACGAGTGCAGCCAGCATCTGAAATCATGCTAGTTTTCTTCCTCGGTTTCATCATACGACTGTGACGACACACAACACGAGGTTCATTTCCCATCAGCCACTGCGAATCTGCGTTTTCCGTTTCTTCTGCGTGTTTTCCTTTAGTGTGAACACTTTCTGCACTCGTCTCTCACAGTCATCAGTGTGATCAGACTCATCTCCCAGTGTGAGGAATGAGCGGATGGAAACAGGCCGTCCTGAACTGCACTTGTGTGTGTGTGTGTGTGTGTGTGTGTGTCCACAGAGACCCAATCCTGAACCCAAAGCCCTCGAGATCTTCCTCTCAGTCCGTGTTTCGTCTTCCTCCTTCCTCTCCACCCTTCTGAACCTAAAGCTACACACGGGACACTCTTCTGTCTCAAGGGATTAAAGCAATCGCTCAACCAATGAAAATCCCTCATGATTTGATGGCCTGTCTTTCTTCTCTCAGACAAACACAGAGTTGTGTTATTATTAATAATCAGTTTCATTTATTCAGCTCATTCTCTGCACTCAAAGCGCTTCACGTGGAAGAAGGGAATCTCCTCGACACCAGCAGCTCCTCCCGGATGACGGACGGCAGCCATATTGAGTCAGAACGTCCTCCACACACTCCAGCTCACAGACGGAGAGATGGAGAGATGGAGACGGTCAGTTTGTATGGGGTTGATCAGGACAGAGAGCAATGTGACGACACGGGTCACTCCTCTACTCCTGCAGTGGATGTTCACTGTGCTCAGAGAGTCAGGACTCAGTTTCACATCTCATCTGAAGGAGTTTGTTTCACACAGAGTGCAGTGACGCCCCCTGCTGGACACACACACACACACACACACACACACACTCACACACACACACACCAGCAGCCGTGTTCCCATGAGTCTCAGCTTCAGCGGCATCAGTCCATATCCTTCTCTTCTCAGTCTTGTAACGATGAGTTCTTGAGGCTTTAAAAAGAGCTTCCGGAAGTTAATAAAGACCGTCTGAAGGAAAGACATGCGTTTCTCTCAGAAAAATCCCCTCACTGAAAGCTTCATAAACTACAGTCAGTCTGACTCACAGCATGATCGCTCCGATATCAACAGTTCTCTTATAAGCATCTCTGATTCGTGACTCTCTCACTCGTCGTCTGTGGGGTCAGAGGTCACTGTCTGTCACAGCTTCGGTGTTAAACGTGATTTATGTCAGATCCTCTGACCTCGACACAAACAAGATCCCGTTTAAAACGCATCTTTTTCTCCTGGTGTTGAGCTTCTGTTCACTCAGACACGTCTGGCAGGAGAGAGCGATCGGTGAACGCAGATGTTAGTCTGAATACACTGATCCTGTCAGAAGAACAGTGTGTTTCCTCTAGTGCATTCACACGCATCCCGATGAATGCAGACGCATCTTCTGTTCAACAGAACCCGTGTGACTCCGATCGGATGTGTTTCCTCTCGTGTGTGTGAAGAAGATGAGTGTGTGAGAGAAAAATAGAGTCCTGCAGACAGTGTGCATGTGCTGAGTGAAGTGTGTAATGAAGCTCATTTATATCTGGGCCTTCAGGACAAACATTGAACCACGTTTCTAGACATTTTTAATTAGTAAGGAACTTTTTTTACAACTGAAATTAAATTAATCAGCTGAACAATGAATTTCTTCTAGAGCTTTTCCGCATTATTTTCCTGTTTTCTGCTGTGAAACTGTCTCTGTTGCAGAAAGAGCTTTATGAATAAAGGTGAACTGACAGGAAATGTAAAATCACATGCACTAAATGAAAGCAGCATAATATGAAGTCAATAACTGCACTGCTATTGCTGGATATTGCGAACATCTCCTTTAATAAGCTTCTTGAATCTTCTCTATGGACGATTGTTCATAAAATTAATCAAACAGAAGGAAAAACATCAGTGCGACTCTCACACTTCTGGATTTAATCACAGACTGTGCTTTTACTCCCAAAACTGAGAGACAGTCTTATTTAAATATTAATCTTTATTTTAATCGCATGACAGAAATGAGCTTCCACGGCTTCACCTCAAACTGTGGATTCAGACACTTTACAACAATAAATCATCAACATTTACATATCGATCACAGCCTCAGTCTATCAGAAACTCACCGTTGAGAATATGAACTTAAGATATATAACTAATAAAATATACAGTCTGTCATTCACTGAACTTCAGCTCCTCAGAGTGACTTTACTGAGATCACAGTCTCTGATCACACACACACACACACACACAAACAGTGTCATTTACTACAAAACACTTTAATAATGACTAAATAAAACACATGAACATTAAACAGAGTGCTTGTGGCGCCCTCATGAGGACAGACACACAACTGCAGGAGGAAGAGCCCTCTCTGAGCTACAGCAGATGAGCTGCACACACACACACACACACACACACACACACACACACACACACACACACACACACACGAGCCGGTGATCAGGTCAGTCGGTGATGATGAGCTCGTCGCAGCCCCAGTCCTCATAGCTGCCGTCCGGCAGATACCGGCGGATGATGATGGGGATCTTCCTGCTCCTGACGGACACACACACACACACACACACACACACAGATCAGCACACGGTCTGAGGAAGTGTGTGTGTATTACATGAATGAGTATTTAAGTGTGTGTTCGTACTTGAGCTCTTTCATGGCGATCTGCAGCGGATCCGTCTCTCCCTCCAGCTCCACCATCACCGGCGCACACATCCTGTCACACAGGAAGTGATGTCACTGATCTCAGCTGTGGACATACACTCAAACACACACTCTCAAAGGCTGAAGGATTTACAGACTAACCTATGCTGCTTTATTTAGATAACAAAATGAACAAAACCCTTGATCAGATTTGATTTCCTGTGGAAGAATCGTGTGCGTCTGTTGTTTTAAATGCAGTTAAAAGTGCTGGTCTGTCTTGACTTTATTGATTTCTCTACGTTAAATTATACCTTCAAAATTAATTGGTTAAAATTTTGTAAAAAAAAAAAAAAAACCTTCTTTATGGAATTTCATTCCTAATTTTATTTTCATTGTTGTTAATGTGTGATTATACAGTTGAGAGTGAAATTGTCTGCTTTTACTGGCTTGGAAGATGATCTACAAGCACAACCTTTCTCCGCAATGTTGTTTTATGTGGAATAACTGATGTATTTTATATAAACAGAAGTTTATCTTATTACGAGTTTCTTATGCATTACAATTTTTCTGTCACTCCTAAAGAATTTTCTCTTGTGTTTTCTGCTATATCTTCTGGTTTAATTCCTTATGTAAATCTGTGCTGCCATCGGTTGCTATGCCCAAAATTAACCCATTCGATAGAGAATGTGGTAAAATGTGCTTTTTACAGTCCAAAAACAAGAACAAATCTATCTGATCTTTATTCCTAAAGCAGGTTGTCACCAGGTCTGGTTGTACAGTTTACTGGAATAGATTTGTTAAAGACCTCGACTGGAAATGTGTTTGATTGTTACTGTAACCCACCCAGGGTAATTAAGGCTGAATTTTATTTTATTATTTTATTTATTTATTATTATTTCTCTCAAAGTCATTTTTTTGTGTGAATGTATATATTTTGTTTACCAATAACATAAAACATACAGACATATTGATTTAGTTTTCGAAGATAGACTAAAGCGAGCGCGTCCATGTTAATTGACGTCACATGTGCATCGATTCAGAGCAGATGAGACACGAGCTGCGAGTCGCCTTCGCTTCATTCTGCGGAAAAGACTGTCTGATTCGTTTTATTTGTAAATGGAGCTGAGAGTGGGAGCAATACTAGATGTCCGATTGTCCAAGCCATCCACCGCTTATTCCCGCCGCGTCATCTGCAGGCAACCCTCACACGCACTATTGAACTGAACCGATTCAATACCAGCGAATCGATTCAAATTTGAACTGAGTCAATTAACAACGAACAGATTCATTTTTAACTGAATCAATTAACCAACTGATTCAAATGCCAACGGACTGATTCATTTTATTTTCACCTTTCTGTTGTGATAGTTTTCTTTTTTAATATTATTATTTTTTTTCATGAATGTTTTGATGAATAATTTGAAGAATATATTCATTTTTGTTAATTGAGTTCAAATTGTTGCTACACATTTTAATCTACACATTTGGTGAGCTCAGACCCAATGGATATTTTTCATCCATTCGTGTGATAATCGTAAACCTGAAGTAGGGGTTTTACATTACCGCACAAGTTCTTCATCACAAATAAGGTGGAAGAAATTTCCTTCAAGATATTACACTAATTTTACCCTGTAAAACATTTTCTCAGTAGGTTTAAGAAAGACATTGATGTTAGTTGCTCTTTTTGATCTTTGCACTTGGAAACGGTTCCTTTTCTCAGTTTTTCCTAAAGAATTTAATACTATTTGTCTATTATCAAAACTAGCTTTAATAGAAAAGCGATTAAACTGTTCAACTGTGAACTGCCTTTAACATCCATGAATGATACAGACCTGAATATTGTGATTTTTTGTCTTTTGTTTTCTTGCTCCCTGGCATTAAGGTGGTTGTTTTATTGTTTTGTCGTTTAATGCATAATTAAATAAACACTGACACGCTCTCTCAGGGGTCAGAGGTCACTCACGCGATCTGCAGTGCCCGTGTCCCCAGCACTCGCGCGCGCTCGTATTTGGTCATGTACGGTGTGGTGATTCTCTTCTGATTGGCCTGATGCCCTTCACCAGCCGGCAGGATCTGCACGTTCTCCTGGTCCTCCTGCGCACACACACACACACACACACAGAGAGAGACACACACACACATCACACGTCAATTTCTGAGAATCAAATCTGGGGGAAATCTTGACTGTGGATGGCAGAGGAAGGTTATAAACAAATAAATACATAATTATTAATATAAATAAACATGAATAATTCATGATATTATGATAGTTTATGATTTAATGTGCTAAGAAACATCATTTCCCTCCTTGTCTGACACTAAAGTGAGACATGACATTATAATCTTCCTTCCAGCTGTTGTTAAATCTACATGCATTTATCCTTGATCAACTCATTTATCCTTCCCACGTCTCTACCTATGAAATCAATTCCAGCCTGTTGCATTTAACATTAAATATTACTATCATACTTCATGAAAATCACAAAAACCAATCCCATCAATCACACTGGGACAGAAACTAATATTTCCACAACAAACTCATAATTTTCATTATATTAATGCAACACTGAGACTCGTCTATAAAGCTGAATCACTCATTTAAAATATAAATATATTAGTTTTGCAATAGAGGACTGAAAGCTGGAGGTTTAAATGAACTAAGATGCAAGAAACACGATCTAGAACATCTTCATGATTCATCAGGATATAAAGAGTGTTTTTACATCTTCCACATTCTCCAGATCATCCAGAGCCTCTTCATCCTCCACGTCATCGAAATCCCCGTCATCAAAACTGAACAAACAAACAACAAACAACGTCATCAAACAAACATGAGTGAATAAACACTCTCACACTAAAGCTCAAGAAAACGCAAGTTATAATATCACAATATCATAAATACACACACACACACATATATATATATATATTATAAATGTGACTCGAGTTCTAATACAAAACCAGATATACTGTTTAAAACACTCAATCTAATCGCTCTTTAAACTACAGTAAACTCTCACACTCACTTGTCCTCGTTGTCAGACATTATTCGTGTTTTATGTGTTGGAAGATGATATAATGGTCAGTTATTTAATGTTTAATAGTTTAAAGGTTAATTTCTCATATAATCTCTGGTTGTTGTTGCGCCTCGAGACTGAAGCGTGGAACAAACTTCCGGTTAAAACACTCACTTCCGGTTGTGTGACGGATTCCCAGTCCGTGCAGCAACACGTGACTCAAGAAGAGTTACTGATTAACACAGATTCTGTCTTAACATTTTTTTTTTACTCTCTTTCTCTCTATATATTTATATTAAGCTGTTCTGTTATAAATCAACAAGTTACTCAGTATTCAGATTAATTTTACGCTGTTTAATGTTGCTAACCCTATCCTTGCTTGTATTTGACACTTTAAAGAAAACATTAAAAGTTGTTTTGTAGAACATTGTTCAGTATTTTTATTTTCTCGTGTACTTACAGCCGTTTGGGATTTCAACCCATCTCTCTCTCTCTCTCTCGTGTCTCAGGCTCCGCCCACACGCAGGTTTCTTCCTGCTTTGATGAAGGGAATAACAAACATCGGCATGCAGGTATCACAAATACTTTAAATCACTCTGTGAGGCTTTTATAACATATAAATATGAATTACAGAACAGAAAGAGTGTTTTACTGTGATTATGAGTTTAGATGTGACTGTATTAATGCAGAAATGGTTGGTTTCACTTTCATGAGTGTCAGAAAATCAAAAACACTCTCAGATTACATTTGCACAGTTGTTTTAAAAATTGTGCATGTTGAATATGTTCTGTAATCTTTGATTATATGAGTGTATAAAGATGCTCAGATACACAGAAACTCCCCAAAACAAGCTTCTCTTTTTTTATCATCATAGTGATTTATTTTAATGTTTTTTACTCGGAGGAAACCAACTCCCATGCAAAATATGTGAAATAGCAGGATATTAAAATAAATCTTCTGTAGAAGTCTCACTGCTGTGTCAATTCTCACAGTTTGTAACAAATCCTTCGCTTGAATTTATCAACTTTTGTAAATTAATAATAGATTTAATTAATTAATAATAAATAAATAATCATTTAAGCACATTCTTTCAAATTAAGCTCAAAACAACTTCATAACTATAGCAATTTCAGCTCAAAATACCTAATTTAGTGTCTGACAAGCATTGTGGAAATAAATAAGTATATCATTAAATATCATGTTATATATATTCATAACTTAATACAGTGGAGTTCACTTATCTCGAGTCACGGTTAACTCGCCAATCCTATTATGTCGACGTTTTTGAAGTGGAACCGCCAAACTCCCTATTTGTCTCAGTATTTTCTTGTAGGTTATGTTGATTCTGTTATGTTGCCGAAATCTAATATCTCGAGCAAAAACAGGGACATATACTTCACATGTTTATCTCGTGATCTCATGTCATGTCCGGGAAGCCGTTGCTGGCTGATTACGCAACGGCAGTACGGGATGTCAAATGTTCTTTGTCTAAAAAATAATGAAATCACGGCACAAATATAAATGGCTGCATTTGTTTGACTCACACTGCCTCAGTCACGTACTCTCGTCCACTGTGTGTGTGCGCCTGTCTGTGACAAGCTAACTAGCTGCTTGCTTATCATGTCTCAGTCAAAACTGAACTCCCAAAAATACAGGAAGGAGTGGGAATCAAACCCTGAATTCCAAGGCTGATTAAAGCCGTTTATTGGTGATAATAGCGGGCATACTTGTTAGACCGAACTCAAGAAAGTATGCAATCTAGTACAGCGTGATGACCTCACGAATATGTTATGACTGTTTTGAAATTGCAATGTTGGAGAATATAATGAAAGGTTTGTATGGAGAATGGAAGGTGTTTTTATTGTATTCTGGTAAATCTCTGCTGTTAGTTGCTGCACATATGCCTTTTGTTGTTAGCAAACATATACAGTGTGTGTACATTTATATAGCATTCTGATCACTTCATCTAATAAATAGATATATTGGCTGTTGGTTTTCTCCATCATCGGTTATCTCAACGCTTTTTTGCCCCCCGAGGCCGTCGACATAACCCAACTCCACTGTATTTCATGACTCTTGCCATTAGAAGGACTTATAGCCCAATATGGAGCAAATTAACTCTCCATGTGTCAAAAAGACACTTTAATTAAGATTTAATTCTTCGGCACTAACCATTAGCCATTCTAAAAACAACTTTTGGCACTTTTAATTGTAATTTTGACCATCAGGGTCATTCAAGTGTCAGATATTGTAATAATTTACATTATTAAGGTGGACAGCAGGGGAAAAAATGGAAAAAAAAACAACAAGTACAATTATTTATTTGAAAATGCTTTATTTAATTTTAATTCAGAATAAAAGCTGTTAGTGCTTCAAAAATGCTATTATAATTTCACTATTTGTTTAGAATTGTGCGTGTGCGTGCGTGCGTGTGTGTATGGTGTGTATGTCTGTGCGTGTGTGTATATGTGTGTGTGCGTGTGTGTGTGTCTGTGCTTGTTCTTGACTGAATTTTTGTGTGTGCGTGTGTATGCGCATGTATACGAATGTGAGTGTGTGTGTGTGCTTTTTCTGGATTTAATTTGTGTGAGTGTGTGTGTGTGTGTGTGTGTGTGTGCTTGTTCTGGATTGTGCCAGAATCTCTTGACAAATAATAATAAAAAATCCTCACATTTCAGTAATTCCTATGTGGGTCAAATTGACCCTGAGGGAAGGATTTGTTACTTTTTTTATTTCAACTACATAAACTCCTCAAATCTAGTACATGTTTTGTGTGTGTGTGTGTGTGTATTCCCAGTTCAAGTGCGATTAAAGTCTGTAAATCACTTTGATGAACACTCGATTTTTTAAAAATTTAAAGAAATTAATTTTGGCTCACAATGAGCCGAGGGAAGGATGAGGTAATGCAGTAACATGAGTGTAATCTCTGACAGGATGATGAAGAGACCGAGAAGATGAAGAACTGAAGAAACAACAGAATATCAACATGTCCAGCAGAGAAAGCAGAGGTCAGGGTTTGTGGATCTATTAATAATTTTAATAGTCGAATCAACATCAGTCAGTCATTTATTTTAGACAAAGACTTTGAAAGCAAAAACAGTTTGATTGAAGAATCAGATATGAGAACTCAGATTATTACCAGGTTTTATGGCTGTCAGTTCATTAAACCAATGAATTATGTTCTCTATCTAATAATAATAATAATAATTCATTACATTTATATAGCGCTTTATCAAAGACTCTCAAAGTCGCTTTTACACGGACAGAGGAATCTTCTCAACCACCACCAATGTGCAGCATCCACCTGGATGATGCGACGGCAGCCATATTGCACCAGAACGCTCACCACACACCAGCTTATTGGTGGAGAGGAGACAGCGTGATGAAGCCAATCAGAGAATGGGGATGATTAGGAAGCCATCATGGACAAATTTGGCCAGGATGCCGGGGTTACACCCCTACTCTTGCGAAAGACATCCTGGGATTTTTAATGACCACAGAGAGTCAGGACCTCGGTTTATCGTCTCATCCGAAAGACGGTGCTTGTTGCAGTACAGTGTCCCCGTCACTATACTGGGGCGGTAGGACCCACACAGACCACATTGTGAGCGCCCCCTGCTGGCCTCCTAACACCACTTCCAGCAGCAATCAAGTCATTCCCAGGAGGTCTCCCATCCAGGTACTGACCAGCTCAACCCCGCTTCGCTTCAGTGGGCAACCAGTCTTAGGCTACAGGGTGATATGCTGCTATTTTGTCAGGGTTCTGTCACCTCAGTTTGGGTTTCTAGTGTGTTGGTTGACAGAGCTCTGACACTGCCCCTTTGTTGTGTCATGTGTTGTGTAACCCCGCCCATCTTGTTCCCTTGTTTCCCTTAATTTATCCCAGCTGTTTCTGCTTGTTACCTTTCTTCATGTGTTCCCTATGTAATCCCGGTGTGTTTGTTGTCCTGTGTCATGTCGTTGTCATTTTGTTGGATGTCATTCCCATCTGATCTGTTCTGTTCTGTTCCCTGTTCCTAGCCTCCGTTCCATGCGGATTGTTTGTTTTATGTTCTGTTTCTTAGTTTAGTTATGTGTTCCCCCCTCGGGGCAGTTTTGTTTTGTGTTTGTGTTTTTGTTTGTTTATTTCTTTATTGTAATAAATTCCTCCTTTTCACCCTGCACTTCAGTCCTCCCTGTTTATTCCGTGACACATTTGCCTTGCCATCTGTGTTCATTGTCCTATGTATCGTCCGTTTGATGATTACACAGGTAAACGCATATTGTGAATTTCTGAAGTTTGAGTTCATTCCCAGGTCTTCGTGCCTTCATCCACCAGAACCACAAACCCTGCTAAATGGATGAAGCAGCAAAATTCACCACCCTTGCCCCAAAAGGGCTCAAAAAAAGGGCTGTTTTGAATCGGGTCGAACTACAACTCAGAACTGACTAAAGTGACACCGTTATTGGGTGTCTAGAGAGCATCTTCCTCTGATCGACACAGCAGCCAGAGCCTGTCTCTTTGTTGGTTCCGTCCAGCCCTGAACCGCCATTCTCCCTGTCAGCTCAGCAAGTCCCATTCTCCAGTCGTTTCCACTGCACCCAGTTCTCCAATAATCTCCTGTGAGTCCAGTTCTCCAGTTGGCTAATGTGAGTCCAAGACCAGAGTTCTCACCAGAGAGGCGGGCAATGGCCATGATTGCTCCAAAGAGTCCACTAGTCCCCGACCCTGCTCTTGAGTGCCCTATAGCCCTGATTTGCTACAGAGAGTCCTCTAGTCCCAGAGCCTGCTCCTTTGCACCATGAACATAATGACAAATAATTATTTACATACTTTGGTAATGATAATGATAGTGATAGTGGACATCCAACTTGGCTTCTAGTGTGTGTGATAAAAATATAATGCCTATTCTTGTGTTTTATGTTTACCGCAGTGACATCTGAAACTTTTTAAGCTTTTCTCATTAATTGAATTTGTTTTTATGTTGAGTGCAAGAGCCAAATTTGAGTGTTTTTGTTTCTGCAGCCGTTGTTCGTGGTTCTGCTCGCAGGAGAAGACGGAGTAAAGAGAGACCACCCAACAGTAAGTATAGATGAATATTGATGAACATGGTGAACAGCATGCAGTATTTGTGGGCAGTTTTGATCCCACTAAAAAACAAATGTGAAATTCAGCTCTTGAAAACAGCTCCTGCTGGTGTGATATATGTGATATTGCAATGTTAAAGATCTTGGTGTCATAATAATAATAAAAATAAGTTTTATTTATATAGCGCCTTTCCCATGCTCAAGGTCGCTGTACACAAAATATACATACACAAAATATACATACTCGTACAATGTAGGACATATAAATACAAATATACAGAAGAGAAAAACAAAAACAATTCTAAGCAGAGAAAGTTTGGAAATACTGTTAGAAAAGATATGTTTTTAATTGAGACTTGAAGGAGGAAATGGTAACAGTGTCACGCAGAGAAAGAGGGAGGGAATTCCAGAGTTTCGGGGCCACAGCACTGAATGATCTGCCACCCATGGTAGAAAGACGGAAACGAGGTATAGCGAGTAGTCTAGAGTCAGATGACCGGAGAGTATGTGGAGGAGAATAACAGTGCAGAAGTTCAGATAAATAATGAGAAGCAAGTCCATGCAGACATTTAAAAGTTAACAGAAGAATTTTGTACTGAATGCGGACAGAGATAGGTAGCCAGTGAAGGTTATAGAGCAACGGGGTAATGTGGTCTGATTTTTTGACTTGATGGATGAATCTGGCAGCAGAGTTTTGTACATTTTGTAGTCTAGAGATAGTTTTAGCGGGAAGCCCAATAAGCAGTGAATTACAGTAGTCAAGACAGGAGGTTAAGGCATTGATTAGAGTTTCTGTGTCTTTAGTGCTGAGAGCTTTTAACAGTGTGAGATGGAATTAATGAGGACAATAAGTAAACTCAGTTCAGACTTTTTCAGAATGGATGGTTGACCGAACCAGTTTTATCGTTATTAAATTTCAGGAAGTTTCTATGTAGCCAGGTTTTAATATCAGTAATACAGGTATTTAATGAGTCCAGGGGGAGAGTGGAGAAGGAGCGGGCTGAAATGTAGATTTGCAAGTCATCAGCATAACAATGATAGCTTAGACCATGACTACAGATAATGTGACCTAATGGTAGCAGATAAATGTTAAACAGAAGCGGTCCAAGAACAGAGCCTTGAGGAACACCCTGAGAGAGAGAACATGGAGAAGATTTGAAGTTCTGAATAATAATGAAAAATTGTCTATGTGAGATACGATATGAACCAGGATAACGCATTACCCGTGATGCCGATAGCAGATAGACGAGAGATGAGTATATGATGGGATATAGTATCAAATGCAGCAGTTAAGTCAAGCATGAGAAGGATGGTAAGACAACCAGAATCAGCAGACAAAAGCAAGTCATTAGTAATTTTTACCAACGCTGTTTCAGTGCTGTGGCCCGACCGAAAGCCAGATTGAAAGGGATCAGGTAGGTTGTTTACAGAGAGATGAGCTTGTAGTTGAGAAGCAACAACTTTTTCAAGCAGCTTCGCAATGAAAGGAAGATTAGAAATGGGTCTGAAATTATTCATGACTGAAGAGTCCAGCCCAGGTTTCTTTAAAATTGGTATGACAGCAGCAGTTTTTAGTGATAGTGGGACAGAACCAGAAGAAAAAGAACAATTGATTAGATGAGCAATAGGAAAGGAGATAGCAGATAGGCAGTTTTTGAGAAGTGAAGTAGGTGCTGGATCCAACTGAGAAGTGGATGAGCTGGTATGAGCAATTAAGTTTCTAACAGCTGTCATATTGGTGGGTGTAAAGCTAGAGAGAGTGTGTTTTATGGGCTGTGATGAGGACCAGTTAGAGAAGACCTCTGATGAGTTAGGTGAAAATGTTTGATTGATGGGTTTTATCTTATTTACCAAGACGTGGAGAAATGAGTTACAGAGGTCAATTGAGCCAGTGATGAGATGCGATGATGGGTTGAGAAGTTTGTTAACAGTTGAAAATAATGTCTTTGGTCGACTTTTTAGCAGTGTTGATCATAGAGGCGTAGTATTCTGTACGTGTGTCATAACATGTTACGTGTGTGTGTTTCAGTGAGTGATGTGAGGATTGTTCTGCTGGGGAAGAGTGTGTCTGAAAACAGTCGAGTGGGAAACTTTCTGTTGGGACGATCAGCGTTTGACAGTGAAGCTCCTCCAGATGCTGTAGAGAGAGTCGGAGGAAGATTGAACGACAGACGTGTGATCATCATCAACAGTCCTCAACTGATCCAGCCACATCTGTCCCTCCATCAGATCACACAGACAGTGAGAGAGTGTGTGAATCTGTCTGATCCAGGACCTCATGTGTTCATACTCGTACTGCAGAATAAAGACTTCAATGTAGAGGACCGATACAGAGTGAAGAGTGTGCTGAAAGAATTCAGTGAAGAAGCGATTAAACGCACTATAGTGCTCACGACTGATGGAGAAACACATGATGATAAAGATGCGTCTGTGAAAGATAATGAACTAATTCAAGAATTAACTGCAGAATGTGGAGGAGGACATGTTCAGCTTGATAATGAAATAAAGAGACAGTTCTCTGGAGTATCCCAACAATTAGAGAAGATACTCAAAGAAAACAATGAAGAATTTCTGACATGTGATTTGCATGATTATTCAGAAGAAACAATGGCGGATGAAGATCTGAGCAGATCTTCACTCAGAATAGAGCAAGATTCAGATGGTGAGATCACTCATATAAGAAAATAATGTTTTATTTGCAGTTAACTAGTATTGAAGTGTTTCCTACTTTTGAAAAAATGTACTAAACATCAGGTAGAAATAAAATGTGAAGATTCAGTCTGAGGGTGTATAAGTATCAAAAAACATTAAACAGGACAATTCTTTGTAATGTTGATAGCAGTATTAGGTGTGTACAGAGGATGTAAAACAAGTAGTGTTTAACAAAGACATAATTGCATAAACCAGAAATCTACGAACTGATTACAGACTTCCAGTTTTCAGTAGAAATTATTTTGATAGTTCATTCAATAGAAATAAAGTCAGACAAACAGCATCTAAATATGTTCTAGTAACACATGTTTCTGTGTTTAAGGAGCTGTAAGTGCAACCAAACAACAGAAGATGAACTTGCTGTTGTGTGGAAGTGATGAAACACTGAAGAACTCTGTATCTAAGCTCATAAGAGAGAAGAAGAGAGACGTGGAGCTTCATGAACGTCTGATGAATCTAGTGGAGCTTCCAGCTCTCCATCATCTCTCAGAGGAGGAAGTGATGCGTCAAACTCTCCACTGTGTGTCTCTCTGTGATCCTGGAGTTCATGTTTTCCTCCTCATTATTCCTGATGCTCCACTCAATAATGAAGACAAAGCAGAAATGGAGAAGATCCAGAAGATATTCAGCTCCAGAATCAACAAACACATCATGATCCTCATAATGCAGGACTCAGAGCATCAGACAGCAGAACTCAATGAAGAAACACAGTCTGTCATTCAGAGTTTTGGAGGAAGACATCATTTCTTTGCTCCCACCACACAAGTGTCCACATTGATGGAGAAGATTGAGCAGATGCTGGAAGAAAACAGAGGAGAGTTTTTCTCTACAGAGACTTTTCTGGAGACACAGATGGAAAAACTGCTGCAATTTGAAGAGATGAAGAAGAAACTCAACTCACTAGAGACACATTTACTGTCACAAGGTAATGACCAGACAAATATTTTAAATCTTAACTAATGGAGCTAGAATTTTTTAAAAAATTTTACTTTCAGTAGTTTTATTCAATAGAAGTGTTTTATCTATTTGCATTTTTAAACAGCACAACTGCAACATTCAATACTCTGAGATTTAAAAATTCAAATATTCCTATTGTAAAAAAACAAGGTCAAAAGTCAAGCTTCAGTGTTTCACAGGAAAAGTACATTGTTAGCATGTTAATATTGATTCATAGTTCATATTGAACTACATCAGTTCTCCTGAGCAGTGAATAGGAGTGTTTTGTTGCTATTTTATAATCTTGTATACACAGAAAAACCAACATACAATTTTTTTAGTGGAAATTCATCGCTGTGTCATGGTGTTGATGCTATAGGTACACTCCACATGAACTGTGTCTGAAGTGCAAGTGAATGCACACCTTTCTTGATTGGCTATGGCAGTCGTGTGACGTCATAGGAGTGTTTTCTTCACATTGAAAAAGCTCCGCTCACACCTGGCTCTTTTTAAGGGGAATGAGAGTCAAGTGTCTGAACCTTGCAGGTCGGATCCAGCTGCTGTGACGGCAGCACTGGTAACTCTCATCATGGGGCTCACAGGTGGAGCTGGTGGAGAAGTTAGAGGTTTTTACTTTTCTCAAACTTCACCCATAACCCATCTTGCCGAATCTGGAAGCTCATTCATCTGCTTCTTCCAATCTGGCCTAAGAGAATGTTATTGGCCCAGTTTATCTCTGAGGAGCTGCATGTGAAGGGAAGGTAATATTATGAATGATCTCAACTCCTCCCTTGCCCCCTGCGTTTAAGGAGTTAGTGCGATTTGTGACCTTACATGGCCAGAGATACAAGCAGCGACAGTTGGGTCATCTGGTTGGAATGAGAGTTGTGTGTCGTCAGCATAGGAATGATAGGAAAATACATGTTTCTGAATAACAGATCCTAGTAATGACATGTAGATGTAGAAGATAAGTGGTCCAAGAACTGATCCCTGAGGCACCCCAATAGCTAGACTTATACACCTCACTTCTCCACAACACCCTGAAGGACCTGCTGAGAGGTAAGACTTGAACCATTCAAGTGTGGTTCATGAGATGCCCTTTGTCTTGAGGATTGATCTGGTGGTCATCCGTGTTTAAAGCAGCAGACAGATCCAGCAAGATGACGACTGAGGATTTGGAAGCTGCTCTTGCAAGTCTCAGAGATTCATTAATCAAGAGTGGCCAATTTTGAATTTAGACGACTCATTCAAGTGTTATAGCAATGAATAGAAGAAGGGATACCAGTCTGTAATTTTCCAGATATGCTGGATTTAGAAGATTTAGGAGTGGGCTTACCTGAGCTTGCTTAAATGCTGTGGGAAAGGTACCAATGTGAAGAGAAGTGTTGAGTGAGTGCGGGTACAACTGAAGAAGAAATTTCTTGAAGGAGATGAGTGGGTATTGGAGTGGACAGGTGGAAGGGTGATTGGAAAGGATGATTATGGAGAATTCTGCCTCAGAGAGTGGAGAGTAGGAGCAGAAATTCTGCATGTTAGTTAGTTAGATGTATGTGTTGATTCGTAGTGTGGAAAATTGGCCACTAATGGTTGTTGTTTTATTTATGAAGAAACTTGTAAAGCTGTTAAGGTTGATGAAGGGGGGGACTTAAGAAGAGGGAGAAGGTCTTGAAAAGCGGCAAGAGTCAGAAGTAAATTCTTTCCCTTAGTTAGAGGAAATATTCTCTAAGTCCTTAGTAATCCTTAATCCTGTTCAGTTAGAGTTCCTCTTAGAGCTTACAGGAGAGGGATTTGATTTTAGTATAAATAAATTGGGTGCATAAATCTGCAGACCTCACCCCTCAGGCACTTAAGCTCTTGGTCACTCTGTGAGCTGTATGCCAGCCTTTGTTAGCTAAACTAGTCAATCAATTCCACAGCACTGTGAGGCATGTGTTCAGTATGACACCTGAAACATTGGGTTGAATATGTTATGATCGACTACAGACAACAGACATGAGTAACTTGATGTTTATTAGAGGCAGAGAAGAGTGAAATGGACTGAGGACAGCTTAACTGAGGCAGAGATGCCATGGAATTGCTGGAACACAGGAGACTTGAGTCTGGATTCTCAGAAGGAGATCACTACGGAGATCAGCCAGGAGAATAACAACTTTCGAGAGTCTGTGAAGCATGTGCTAGGTAGCGAGAGCTAAGAGCAGACGCATGCTGGTAACTGACTGGTTTTATAGAGAGATGATGATAAGTAACAGGTGTGGATGCTTAGAACTCTGGAGATTGGGAACGAGTAGGTGGAGCGTAGGAGTCTGGTACGAGGGCTGTGGCAGAGTTCGTGACAGAATATGATAATATGATCATTTTAGATTAGATTCGATTAGATTCAACTTTATTGTCATTACACAAGTACAGGTACAAGGCAACGAAATGCAGTTTAGGTCTAACCAGAAGTGCAATAGCAGGAAGTGCAGGATATATACAAAGGTTGCATAAGTGCAGGATATGGAGATGTACAGGATTTACAGGTAATATGTACAATGAATATAAATATACAGATGGTTATTACTATAACAGGCGAGTGTGTGCTATAAATATAATTACAGGTGTCTATAAACAGCATTTACAGGTGAATATGTGCTATAAATGTAAATGTATATACAGATGTCTCTAACTATAAACAGAATTTTACAGGTAGATGTATACAATTGTTAGCTTAAGGTAAGCAGTAGATTTAAGGTAGTGCAATGAGCATGGACAGTGCAAATAAGTGAGATGCGAAATGTAAACAGTTGGTACTGTATGAACAGTTGGTAGTGCAAATGAGCATGTTCCAGCTAAAGTACAGTAGTGCAAGGTGCAAGTGTAAACAGTTGTTACTGTAAACAGTAAACAGTTGTTGTAAACAGTTGTTACTGTAATGAACAGTCGGCAGTGCAAATGGCACAAATAAGTAACAATGAGCGAAGAGTCTATAAGGGTAGTAGTGGGGGGGGGCAGTGAAGGAGTCTATGCAGGGAGTGGGATGGTGGGGGGTGAGAGGAGAGTCTGTGAGGGGAGTGGGATGGTGGTGGGAGGGAGAGAGGAGTCTATGAGGGGAGTGGGATGGTGGGGTAAGAGGAGAGTCTGTGAGGGGAGTGGGAGGGTGGTGAGGGAGAGAGGAGTCTATGAGGGGAGTGTGATGGTGGTGGGGGAGAGAGGAGTCTATGAGGGGAGTGGGATGGTGGGGGGGGGGGTAAGAGGAGAGTGTGATGGTGGTGGGGGAGAGAGAAGTCTATAAGGGGAGTGGGATGGTGGGGGTGGGGAGAGAGGAGTCTATGAGGGGAGTGGGATGGTGGGGTAAGAGGAGAGTCTGTGAGGGGAGTGGGAGGGTGGTGAGGGAGAGAGGAGTCTATGAGGGGAGTGGGATGGTGGGGGTGGGGAGAGAGGAGTCTATGAGGGGAGTGGGATGGTGGGGTAAGAGGAGAGTCTGTGAGGGGAGTGGGAGGGTGGTGAGGGAGAGAGGAGTCTATGAGGGGAGTGGGATGGTGGTGGGGGAGAGAGGAGTCTATGAGGGCAGTGGGATGGTGGGGGGGGTAAGAGGAGAGTGTGATGGTGGTGGGGGAGAGAGAAGTCTATGAGGGGAGTGGGATGGTGGGGGGGGGAGAGGAGTCTATGAGGGGAGTGGGATGATGGGGGGGTAAGAGGAGAGTCTGTGAGGGGAGTGGGATGGTGGTGGGGGGTAAGAGGAGAATCTATGAGGGGAGTGGGATGGGGGTAAGAGGAGAGTCTATGAGGGGAGTGGGATGGTGGTGGGGGAGAGAGGAGTCTATGAGGGGAGTGGGATGATGGGGGGGGGTAAGAGGAGAGTCTGTGAGGGGAGTGGGATGGTGGGGGGGGGGTAAGAGGAGAATCTTTGAGGGGAGTGGGATGGTGGTGGGGGAGAGAGGAGTCTATGAGGGGAATGGGATGGTGGGGGGGTAAGAGGAGGGTCTGGATGGGAGTGGATGGTGGTGGGGGGGAGTGGAGTCTATGAGGGGAGTGGGATGGTGGGGGGGAGAGTAGTCTATGAGGGGAGTGGGATGTTGGGGGGGTAAGAGGAGAGTCTGTGAGGGGAGTGGGATGGTGGTGGGGGGGGGGAGAGGAGTCTGTGAGGGGAGTGGGATGGTGGGGGTGGGGGTGATAGAGGGGTCAGCCAGGGTTAGAGTTCAGTAAAGAGACAGCTCTGGGGAAGAAACTGTTCTTTAGTCTGCTGGTTCTGGTCCGGAGGCACCTGAAACGCCTGCCGGAGGGAAGGAGGGAGAACAGTCTGTGGGCTGGGTGAGAGGAGTCCTTAAGGATGCTGCGAGCTCGACGCAGACAGCGTTTCCTCTGGACGTGCTCGATGGCAGGAAGTGGAGTCCCTGTGATGCGCTGGGCAGTTTTCACCACCCGCTGCAATGCCTTGCGCTCCGCGACAGAACAGCACCCATACCATACTGTGACACAGTTCGTCAGGATGCTTTCTATTGCGCAGCGGTAGAAGTTCACCAGGATAGCCGAGGAGAGCTGATTCTTCCTCAGTGTCCTCAGGAAGAAGAGGCGCTGGTGAGCCTTCTTGACCAGGCTGGAGGTGTTGGTTGTCCAGGTCATGTCAGCCGAGATGTGGATCCCCAGGAACTTGAAGCTGGAGACACGCTCAACGGCCATTCCATTGATGTGGATGGTGGCGTGTGTGCCTCTTGACTCTTTCCTGAAGTCCACGATGAGCTCCTTTGTTTTGGTGGTGTTGAGGAGCAGGTTATTTTCATTGCACCATGTGGACAGGTGCTGGATCTCTTCCCTGTAGGCAGTCTCATCGTTGTTGCTGATGAGACCGATCACCGTAGTGTCGTCTGCGAACTTGACAATGGCATTAGATCCAAACACAGGCTTGCAGTCGGAGGTGAAGAGGGAGTAGAGAAACGGGCTTAGCACAAAGCCCTGTGGTACACCAGTGTTAAGTCTGATGGATGTGGAGCAGGTGGATCCAGATCGGACATTCTGGGGTCTGTTGGTCAAGAAGTCCAGAATCCAGTTGCAGAGTGAGGTATTGATGCCCAAGTCCTCGAGTTTGGCTATTAACTTGGTCGGGATGATAGTGTTGAATGCTGAGCTGAAGTCAACAAACAGCATCCGTGCATAGGAGTTCTTATTGTCCAGGTGTGTGAGTACAGAGTGCAGTGCCATGGCAGCAGCATCCTCTGTGCTCCTATTGCTGCTATAAGCAAACTGATGTGAGTCCAATGTGGATGGTATAGAGTCTTTTAGGTGTTCCAGGACCAGCCGCTCAAAGCACTTCATGATGATGGGAGTGAATGCTACAGGGCGGTAGTCGTTAGGGCACCTCGGACTAGAGTGTTTTGGCACTGGCACAATGGAGGTGCATTTGAAGCGTGTTGGTACAGCTGCTTGGGCAAGAGACTGGTTGAAAATGTCTGTAAAGACCCCAGCGAGCTGCTCCGCACATGCCCTGAAGACACGTCCAGGGATGTTGTCTGGTCCAGCAGCCTTGTGCGTGCTGATCCGGCTCAGTGCCTTGCAGACATCAGTGGATGAGAGGGTGATTGGAGGGTGATCAACTGAGGGTTTGAGCTTGGTTGCAGTTTCTCTGTTGTCTCTTTCAAAGTGAGCATAAAAGTCATTTAGCTCGTTCAGGAAGTTGACATCAGTGGCTGCAGGGGTGGAGTGGGTGGGTTTGTAGTCACTGATGGCCTGGATGCCCTGCCACATGCGTCGAGGGTCAGAGTTGGAAAAGTGTCCCTCTATCTTCAGCTTGTAGCAGTGCTTGGCCTTTTTGATGCCCCTCTTCAGGTTGGTTCTGGATGTGCTGTAGGCTTGTGCATCTCCTGATCTGAAGGCAGTATTGCGTGTCTTCAACAGGAGTCGCACTTCCTTGTTCATCCATGGCTTCTGATTTGGGTATGTGGTAATCTGTTTCTGGGTTGTAACACTGTCAATGGTGGTATTAATATAATCCAATACAGAGGAGGTGTAGCAGTCAATGTCTGTGTGAGCACCACTGGTGGCTTGGGAAGCAAACATACTCCAGTCTGTGTGTAGAAACCTTTCCTGGAGTGTGAAATCTACCCCCGCAGGCCACACCTTGATGGTCTTCACTGATGGCTTCACACGGTTGATGAGGGGTGAATATTTGGGAGTGAGGAACAAAGAGATGTGGTCTGATTGTCCCAGGTGGGGGAGAGGTGTCGCCATGTAGGCCCCAGCCATGTTTGTGTAGACATGGTCTAAGGTTTTGTTTCCTCTGGTGTGACAGGAAACATTCTGATGAAATTTGGGTAAAACTTTTGCTGTGTGTCATGTTGAGTCGAATCTCATCCATCTTGTTCACTAGTGACCGAACATTGGCGAGGAATAAACTGGGTAAAGAGAGGTGTGGTGTTAGCTTTAACCGAGCACTAAGTCCTCCACGCTTGCCTCGCCTTTGTTTACGATCTCGACGCCGCCTGCGAGCACTTCCGCCCGGCCGGGAAGAATGCGCTGCCTCGGGCGTCCTGGCGATCTCAGGAAGGAGTCGAATGTTGTCCATAAAACCGTCGGAAATTTGCAATTTACTTTTTAAATTTTTTACATTTTTTAAATTTGCAATTTACTTTTTCTAAAAGTAAATGCATTTTATGTCTGGTTAAACTCACTCATTACTTTACTGCAGACATGAAGTGAAAATATATTAAGCAATTTTAGGCTTGTTAAAAAACGAGAAATCGAGAAGACTTTTAGTTGGTTTAAATATAACAAAGAATAAATATATATATCTCTTATCAAAATAAGGAAACAGTTGAAAAGTGCTCATTGTAATCTGATCATGATAATGTTGTGAGTTAATAAAGGTGTTTTCTTAAATTCCAATTTCATTTGTTCTGTTTTTCATGTCAGGTTCAAGAGAAAACACCAGTGATCTGAGGATTGTGCTGCTGGGAAAAACTGGAGTTGGGAAGAGTGCAACTGGAAACACAATCTTAGGAAGAGACATGTTTACAGCAGAAACATCTCATGAATCAGTGACTAAACAGAGTCAGAGACAATCATCTGAAATCAACGGGCGACTCGTTACTGTGATCGACACTCCAGGACTGTTTGATACTGAACTCAGTAATGAGCAGATCCAGAGAGAAATCAGCAACTGCATCTCCATGATCCTGCCCGGACCACATGTGTTCATCATTGTGCTCAATTTAGGACAAAGATTCACTCGAGAAGAAGCAACATCAGTGAAGATCATACAAGAGACGTTTGGGGAGAAATCTTTAATGTTCACCATGGTGCTCTTCACCAGAGGAGACGATCTGAAGGACAAAACCATTGATCAGTTTCTGGGAAAACCTGGATCTTCTTTAATGAATCTGATTGAAGCGTGTGGAAACAGATTCCATGTGTTCAATAATAATCAGCCTGGAGAACGAACACAGGTGTCTGATTTACTGGAGAAGATAGACGCCATGCTGAACACAAACGGAGGGAGTTTCTACTCATGTAAGATGTTCAGAGAGATGGAAAGAGAGAAACAAGAACAACAGATGAAGATCCTGATGGACAGACTCAGAGAAAGAGAAGAAGAGATGAACAAACTAGAAGAAGAGATGAAAAGAGAACAAGAAAAATGTAAAAATGAAATTGAGCAACTAAAGCAAGAAAAAGAGAAAGTAAAAGCAGAAAAAGAAAAACTTCAGATCAAATATGAAACTGAGACAGAAAGACTGATGAACAGAATAGAGAATGAGTGGAAGAAAAGAGAGGAATACATAGAAAAAGAAGATCAATATAAAACACAAATGAAAGATAAAGAGAGAGAAATCCACGAGGAGATGAAGAGAGAACGAGAGATATTAAGAAAGGAAATGGAGGAAATCAGGCAGGAAAAAGAGATTATAAAAACTGAAAAAGAAAATCTTCAGATCAAATATGAAACTGAAACAGACAGACTGATTAACAGAATAGAGAATGAGAGGAAGAAAAGAGAAGAGGAATTTAATGAGAGAGAAGAACGATATAAAACACTGATGAAAGAAACAGAAGAAAGAGAGGAAAAGATCCGTGAGCAGATGAAGAGAGAACAAGAGGAATGGGAGAAACAGAAATTACAGGAAAAGATGAGAATAAAAGAAGAGGATGAGAAGAGAAAAGAGAAAGAACAGAGAGATTGGGGTGAATTTAATCAGAGACTGAAAGAAGGAAGAGAGAGAATGGAAAGAGAGAAAAAGGATCTTCAATCTAAACATGAAGCTGAAGAAAATAAAATGAAGATGATGATGGAGAAAATGAACAGAGAAAGAGAAGAAATGATGAAGAAAAATGAAGAAGAGAAAGAGACAATGAAGGTGACGATGGAGAGAGTGAACAGAGAAAGAGAAGAACTGATGAAGAAACATGGAGAAGAGAAAGAGAGAATGAAGATGATGATGGAGGAAGAACAACAGAATCATGAAACAGAGAGAAAGAGAAGAGAAGAAGAGTTTAATGAGAGAGAAGAACAATATAAAACACTAATAAAAGAGAAAGAAGAGAGAGAGGAAAAGATCCGTGAGCAGATGAAGAGAGAACAAAAACGTAAGCAATACAAACTTAACATACTGTAAATTGAAATGATATATTGTGTTTAACGTGTGAGTGTTCAGATTATACGATCAGAGAATAAATTAATCTTTTACAAGCTGAAAACACTGAAAAACTGCTGATCTAACAGCCCAAAATATACTTGAGTTTGAGCGCATTTACAGAGTGAGTGACGTGAACTTCATCATCAGAACACGTGTCATCAGAATCATCACTGCATCTGACTGATTTATACAGTCAAAGTAGAAACAGAAGAACAACAAACTACAAAAACAGAAACCTGCATTTTTAATAGTTTGTGTGAGAGAACTGTAGTTGAAAAGAATACAGAGACATATTAATCAGTCATAAACTTTTTTTTACTGAATACAATGGTCCAGATTTACTAAAAAGGGCAAATTAGCGTGCGAGCACAATCTAAAACAGAGCACAGATGAGACTGGAAAGTTCTGCCCGTGATCGTCTGACGACACACAAATGAAAGAACACAGACACAGTCCGATCATTTCCATAATGACCAGCACTATCTACCAAGAATTGTTTGGGCGGTTAATACTAGTAAAATACTAATAAATACTAGTAAACTGACTTGTGCAAACTTTAGTAAAATGCATTTCCAGTAAGATCAGCCACAAAAAATAACCCTGTCCATGCTTTATTTCTCATTTAATGTCCTTACAGTATTTAATGCCAAAAGATGGTTTGCACTCTTGTGTTTAATCAGATGGTTTGTGTTCTTGTTTTGCAGTTGGCAGAAGTTGTCCAGATGTTGATCGTCCCATCAGTAAGTCCATTGAATGATATGACAATGAAACACTGTGTCTGTTATTGTGATGGGAAACTAAAACAACAGTCAATTCTTAAAGTCTGTTAAGTTTTGTTCAAAAATGTTTTATTGTTTTTAATGTTTTATTGCCATATACAGTTCTCTAGCAGAATTGATTGTAAGCATCATCTATAGTGAAGGGTTATTTCATTATGGTTGTTGTAGAGCTGTGCTGGAACTTATTTTAAGGAAGTACAGTAATACCTCAGTTTACGAGTTTAATTCGTTCCAAGAGCGAGCTCGTAAACCGAAATGCTCGTACACCAAAACAAATTTCCCCATAAGAATGCACTAAAAATCAATTAATTCGTTCCACATGACCACATATGCCCATTTTAAATATTTTTTTGGTTTTACCCTATTAATTGCAGTTAAAATTGTAACCATTAAGATCTCATATAAATACTAATTAATAATTGACAATTAAACTCTAGAAATACTTGACAATTTACTGTAATGCACTTCAGGTTTGAGCAGCCTGCTTGAAGGAGAGAGAGGAGGAGCGGGGAAAGCAAGGATGAAAGCAAATGAGTGAATTTATTATAATAGTGCAGAAAACAAACAAGTGATAATCCAGAGTTAAAGTTGTGGAACATGGGAGCCGCAAACGAACGAATTTGCGGGAGCCTCGAACGAACAAATTCGCGGGAGCCTCGAACGAACAAATTCGCGGGAGCCGCGAGAGAACTAGGGGAGCGCGAGGCACAAAGTAACGCGGGGTAAATAGTAACAGCGATTTTTTTAGATAGTTGCAGGGGCATAAATGTGACGTGCTAAAGGGCTTTTCATCACACTGTTTGCACACGTCTTCTGGCCATTTTTCGAGAAATTTCATAGAAGTTTGGATGAGAACCACAGGAAAAACTCTTTTGGCAGCATGTCAATATTTTTTGTTATAGTAGTTGTTTTTCGATTTTCAAAGAATGTGTGAAAGATTGTTAGTCTAATCTTATATTGTTATGATTACCATCTTCTTGGCTAAAAGATGGTACCATTTTGAAAGACGTGAAAAACACATAGTGGCTGCTATCCGGTCCTGAAGTAAACAAGACAGCGCGGGGTTAGTTGTAACACTGAGCCGAATTGAACAAGTTGCATCGATAATCATATATTTTGCATTGTATTAACCTATTAAAACGTTTTCATGTCATTACATTGTTCAAAACACAACAAATGTACAAAAATAAAGGAAAAAGTTATGCTTATGATCATCAAGACGCAACTTTTTTAAACAAATAAAAATACGTGAATGAACTTGCATTGGATAACATGGTGTTACAACTAACCCGCTGTCTGTTAAAACGAGCCCCGCTCACGGGGTAAGAAGTCACATTTTACTCCTTGCGCTTTTGCCGATACTGCAGAGAAACGGCAGGTCCGACGAACATGAAAACAGTGCTCATTTGTAGGAGAGGCTTATATATTGTTTGTATAAAAATATGGTTTGTCTAACCCTATTACTTTGTTCATTATTTGGCTAAAACCGTGTATATTTCACTACGTGAACAATAGTGTTCACAATTAATTAATGTTTAGAATATGAGGTAAAAACTTCTGTAAATCACTTATAAAAGTATCACTGTGGTGAATGATGCAGCCAATGAATGAGTTTAGGGGTGATAAAGGGGTTGAAACCTCCTGACTGTGTTATGAGAGGCTGTCATTAAGATATTTCATGTAAAAATGCGCACAAGGATGCTGAGCATTAGGACTTTTTCCACACAAAACTGCGCATGGGTGAGGGAAATTTTTTCTCGTACAACGATACAATGCTCGTACACCGATTCGACCCTCCATGCTCGTACACCGATTCAACCCTCCATGCTCGTATACCAAGTCGCTCGTAAACCGAGGTATTACTGTACTATTAATGATAAAGCTACAGTAATGTCTTTAGTTAGTCAGCTTGAGATCCTTTTTCTTTCAGCTGGTTATCTCTTAGGTCTAGCAGTGAATGTATTATGAGCAGTAGGATAGCGTTTTCCATCTGCACAGTCACAACTACAACCAAAACAATGTTCTTCTACAAAATGTATTTTTTTAACCATTAGACAGCCAAAACTTGCAGAGTGTACCTTTAACATATAATGCTGAACAATATAATTATTTTATGTGGGATTCAATGAGGCTAAAGGCACATAGAAACCTAAATGGATTCAAAATCAAATAAAAAATCATTGTAAAAACGTCTCTGGTTACTCTTGTAACCTCATTTCCTAGAGAGGGGAATGCGACATTGGTACGCTGTTGGGAGTCTCCTCCCAATCACAGAAATCCTGAAACCTTATAGGATAATGGCAGTTTACCAACTATCGCGAAATGCAATACTGGCTGAGCTAGACAGTATAAACAGAAGGGGAACAACAATTACATTAGAATGAAGACTGAATGCTCGAGCGGTGGGCACAGCTAGAGAGTAACCAGAGACGTTTTTTCTTTCTAGCGCAGTAACTCAACATTGTGTAGCTAGCTATGCCAGGGAACCGTGTTCAATCCCACCGTGAGTGGGGCGAAGATCAGCCTGAAGAAACAGGGTAAAAATATACCAATCACAGCAAAGAGAGTCATAAAGCTCAACCAATCGCGACGCTGCTAAGGGTTTTAACAGCTGACAGGTGTGATGAGTGAACCAATGAGACCACTAGCGGAGCAATAGCGTCACCCATCCACAGAAACAGCAGAGCCCGCACGTCTCTGTCTCTTAGCAAAGTCACCATAACAGCAATACTTCTGATCTTCTGAGCCCTAACATCATGCAAGGTTGTTTGCTTGAAGACAAAACGTTTAGAGAAACAACCTGAAAGCAATTTTGGCATGAATGAAGGTCTTGGCCAGAGAGTAACACTGCAGTCTCCTGGTCCAAAGAGAATACAATCACCATTCACTGAGAATGTCTGCAACTCCCCTATACAATCCACAGGGTTGAACAGGGGGTAAAGAGAGCGCTCTCAGAACCAGTGCTGGGTTCCACGGTGGTTCAGAATGAGGGTGTGGGGGGTGTAATCTCCTTTGGGGGTGAAATCTGCCCATCACCGCATGTCTCCTGATTGATTACGCATCAACTGGGGATAAAAAAAAAGCAATAGCAAATTGGGCTATTGTTCTATTTATCATCCCAATTATTCTAGACCTTTTCATTCTTTCCAAATAGATAAATAAATATCCAAGTCATTTGTTTAAATAGACATTTTCAAACTGTTCTGTGATTACTCTGTTAATGCTGTTAAACTTTCAACCTGTTGATTGTAAAAATGAAAACACAACATATGAATAATTTATTTTCAAAAACCGATGTGGAATAAGCCATTGTGTTTATAACTGTGACAATGAGCGATTATCAGCATAAACTAAGATTATGACTTATGAATTTTAAAATAAGTCCAAGAGTTTTTTTTTTTATGCCAACCTGTTATTGTATCCACATACGTAAACATGATGCTGAACGAAATTAAGTAAGAGTGGGTGCTTTACTTGTCAGTCAGGTGGTCATTGAATGGTCCTTGGCAAAGAAAGCTTCCATTGAGATCAGACCTTCTGCCGTTAATCTGAAGCTCCGTTAATTATGGATGCGTATGTCAAATAAGCATCAGGCTGATCTGGTTGTATCTCGTGTGTTTCAGTGAGTGATGTGAGGATTGTTCTGCTGGGGAAGAGTGTGTCTGAAAACAGTCGAGTGGGAAACTCTCTGTTGGGACGATCAGCGTTTGACAGTGAAGCTCCTCCAGATGCTGTAGAGAGAGTCAGAGGAAGATTGAGAGACAGATACGTGAGCGTCATCAACAGTCCTCAACTACTGCAGACTCATCTGTCCCTCCATCAGATCTCACAGACAGTGAGAGAGTGTGTGAATCTGTCTGATCCAGGACCTCATGTGTTCATACTCGTACTGCAGTATAAAGACTTCACTGAAGAAGACATGAGACGAGTGAAACATGTGCTGCAGGAATTCAGTGAAGAGGCGATTAAACGCACTATAGTGCTCACAACTGATGGACAGACATACAGATCAATGTTCAGTTCTATGATCATAAATAAAGCAATTGATCTGCTGATAAAGGAGTGTGGAGGAGGACATCTGCAGCTTGATAACAGAAAATCTGAATGGCACTCTGAGATCTTCAGTAGAGTTGATCAGATAATCAAGGAAAATCTGGAAGAATATCTTACGTGTGAGACATCTGAAGATGTTGGAGGAACATTAGTGGATGAAGATCAGAGCAGCTCAGAGGAAGAACACAGTCACAGAGATAATCGACAACACAAAGAGAGACTGAAAAAGAGAAGAGATGAAGGTAGATCAAACCTTTCAATGTTTTGTTTTTTTGTTCAAAATTGTGCTTCTAAGATTAAGATCATGAACTACAGTTGCAGCTGTCAATTTACAAAGCTTACAAACAATTATAACCCAAAACTTGTACGTGAGGTTTTCGTTTGACGATCAGTAAACATTTTCATTGCTCACTGGAAATGATGGTGGACATAGCAAGTAATGATAATGATCCATGCATTATCGTCTTGTTTTGATCATGAGGTAAAATACAGTGCTCTGCTATAATTCACACTGTTCTCCAAAATGCTTTGATATGATCTTGCAATGGTGAGAAACAACAAAAAATGTAAAGCCTGTGTTAACTAAAATAAATTAATTTCGAACAAAAGCTCAGAAAAATATGAAATTAAATTACATAAATGTACAACTTCCATATGGTGAGTTTTTGTTGGTTGTCCAGCTTGGAGTTTGCAGCAGTTAGTCCTAAATATCCATTTCAGATCTCTAGATTTATTGCTGCACGATATAAAACTTAGCATTGTTATTGTGATGTGATTATCATGGATGCACACGTCACAGGATGAGTGGTTGTGACAGCAAGTCAATGCGATTATCGCTTCCTCTTTACTACATTATAGAACAAAATAAGCATGAATGAACATCAGAAATGTGTTTAAAGATATTGTACAAAAACTGTATCATGTCTCATGTAATCACTCCAAAAAGACATTAATTGACCCAAACCATTATAATCAGCAAGAATAGCAAAACATATAAAGAGTATTTTGCTCAAAATACATATTTCATATCCATATTACATAATATATTAATTACTGTTCTTTAATAATTAATGTATGTTTGAATGAACCCGTCACATTTTTATGACAGCCACCATTTAAAACAAAACAAACTGGATTAGAAACTTAATTATGTAAGTATAAGCATTATAACTTAATGATCATAAATTGGATTGAAACTGGGTTTACCTGTGTATCAAACGCATCAGCTTGGAAAGATTTTTAATTGTGTTTGGGAATTACTGTACAATAGATCATCCTCAGACTAAAACAACCTTCAGATTTTAAGGAAAACTTTGAGTTAACGTTTACCATTTAAAAAAAAAGAGCATCCATGTGCTTTTGCTAAAGTAGAAAAAACATTTGAAGATGACAACAGAATTTTAGAGATTAAAGATTTGAACTGACAAAAAAACAACAACTTATTAATACACAATTTCTTGAATAATTTTCAGGTGCTGAAGGTGAATCTGATGATCAGGAGTGTTTGAGGATTGTGATGATCGGAAGGACAGGAAGTGGAAAGAGTGCAACAGGAAACACTATCCTGGGAAGGAAGGAGTTTCAGAGCCAAATGAGCAGAGATTCATTCTCAACAGTTTGTCAGAAGGGAGTTGGTGAAGTTGCTGGTCGATCAGTAGCTGTTGTTGATACTCCAGGACTCTTTGATACGACACTGACAAATGAACGAGTGATAGAAGAAATAGTTAAATGTGTTTCACTGTCGTCACCTGGACCTCATGTGTTTGTCATTGTGTTGAGTTTGGGGAGATTCATGCAAGTGGAAACAGACACTGTAGATCTGATAAAGAAGATATTTGGCCCAAAATCTGCTCAGTTCAGCATCGTTCTGTTCACTAGAGGAGATGAACTTGGTGAAGAAACTATAGAAGATTATGTGAAGAGAAGTAAATCTGCAGAACTGAAGAAACTGATCAGAGATTGTGGAAACAGATTCCTGGCTTTCAATAACAGAGAAAAACAAGACAAAACTCAAGTGATTCATCTGATAAACATGATAGAAGAAGTGAAGAACATGAATCAGGGTCGATACTTCACTAACAGCATGTTTGAGGAGGCAGAGATGACCATTAAAAAGAGAATGGAGGAAATAATGAAAGAGAGAGAAGAAGAAATTCAGACTCAACATGAGAAATTAAGAGTCACATATGAGACAGAAATGGAAGAGCTTAAGAAGAGACTGGAGAAAGAGAAAATAGAAGCAGAACAGGAAAAAAAGCAAAGAGAGAATGAGTTCAGAAAGAAAGAGGAGAAACTGATAAAAGAGTTTGAAGAGAAACAGAAAATAGAACAGGAGAAACGAGAGATTGAAAACCAGAAACGATTAGAGGAGGAAAAACAGCAAAAAGCTGAATATCATAAAAAAATGGAAGAAATGAAGAGAGAAATTGAAAATCAGAAATCACAGCATGAAAAACAGCAAAAAGAAAGAGAAGAAGAAGATAGAAAGAGAGAAGAGAAATACAGACAAGATCAAGAAAAGATGAAAAATGAGCAAGAGCGTATTATAGAAGAGTTGCGTATGAAACAAGAAGAAGAAATAAAAAAGAGAGAAACTGAAGAGCAAAGGAGGAAGAAACAAGAAGAGGAGGAAAGACAGAGATGGGAAAGAAAAATAAAAGAAGCTGAAAATGATAGAAAAGAAATTCAAGAGGAAATTAAACAACAGCAGAGAAAATGGGTGGATGAAATGATAAGAAAGATAAGAGAACGAGAGGAAGAAGAAAGAACGAGAAAAGAAAAACATGAGGAGGAACTGAGAGTAAAACAAGAAGATCTGGAGAAAATGAGAAGAAGATGTGAAAGAGAAAGAGAAGAAAAACAACAGAAGATAGAGGATGAGAGACAGAAACAGAGAAAAGAAAGAGAAGAAAAAGAGAGAGAATATAATCACAAGAAAACTGAAATGGAAAAACAGTATAAGCAACTGGAACAAGAGAGAAAAGAGGAGTGGGAGAGAAGAAAACAAGAAGAATATGAGAGACAAGAAGAAGAAAGAAAGAGATGGAAGAAAAAGATTGAAGATCTGAAACAAGAACAAGAAGTAGAAATCAAGAGAAGAGAAATGGCTGAAAAGGAGAGAAAAGAAAGAGAAGTGAAAGAGAGAGATGAAATGAAACAGAAACATGAAGGGGTAATAAAGGAGATGATGAAGAAACATGAGGATGACGCCAGAAAACAAGCAGAAGAATTTAATGATTTCAGAGAGAAAAAAGAGCAGCACATTCAGGAACTGAAAGACATGCTGGAAGAATTTGAGAAACAACATGAACTACTGGAAAAACTCTGTCAACACCTGAAAGACCAGAAACAAAAAGAAAGACAAGGGCTGGAATACCAGAAAGAAAGAGAAAGACAAGAGCTACTAAGAGAAATTGAATATCTGAAGAATAAACCAGGCTGTGTTATTCTGTGATTGTTTTCCAAGGACATGCATTGTAAATAATCATGTCATTTCCTTTCAGTCTGACTCATTGCATTGTGGGAACTTTTTTCAATAGATTTATTTGATTAGTTATATCATGTGTTCAGTATCGTATGTTTTAATCTGCCAATGTTCTTAACGTTTCAAATCACAGATTTGGGTTCAGTCTGAGCTGATCCTTCTCTAGATGAAGATTGAAGGGCTTTGAATGAGTAAGAGGCAACATATGTGTTTATCAAGAAAGCAACCATATATATTTGTTTTAAAAAGTTCTTTATACTTTTATGATTTTGTATTAATTTGTTAATTTTAATCATCATAGTCATTCAAATATCCACTTATTTTCCATGCTAGTGAAACACTTGCTATTGTTGTTTCATCTAATGATTGAATGGATTCAGGGCATAATTGTCTTCATGTGCTAAAAATAATCTTTCATGTTTCATGTGATGATGTTGTGATACGGATGATTAAATTGTAGCTTAATCATTGAAGGTTATTCAATAAACTGATCATTTTTACTCTCACTTTTACTCTCCTGCTTTATGCTTTTCCATGGCTTCTTCCTCCTGCAGAAACCTCTCAACTGATAGAAAACAAAACAAAAACAAAACCAATGTTGTGGGCCAACTAGTAAAAAGAGACAATATTAGGTTTTGTTTTCCTTTTTTCAGAACAGAAACATTTAATGAACCAGTAGTTGAGATATAGCTGGAAACGGATAAAAGTCCCATCTTTAGCGCAATCACAATAACAAAATTAACTTAACGGAGGCCCACAAACAAGAAAAACCATGTAGTGGCCAGCAGAAAGGATGACAACCTCTTACATTTATTGTTCACATAACAGAGCCAAAACATGTCATTTTGATCTGACATATCATGAAAAAGTGTATTTATATATAAAGAGAATCACTCATAAATAACTATTTCTGGTATGGAACTACCTTTTTACTGCCATAAAGTGTTTCGACTTAAAAAAAAAAAGAAGCAAAATCACATGAACTCACGAAATAACAGAGTGAACAGAAAGTGTTTTGACTTACTTCCGATAGGAAGTAAACACATTTTCGCATTCATATGCAGTACCAGTCGTTTTTCTGCTACGGATCAAGTAGTAACTGTAACTAATCGAATAGTCACAGTTACTACTTGATCCGTAGCAGAAAAACGACTGGATTTACAGTCCTTACCGGAACCACAATTGGTACTGCGCATGTGCGGAATCTCCAGTTTTAGTTTCCGCATGTGTGAAACTGCTTGAAATAGATGTTCAATATCTTTGTGTTTCAAAAAGTAGATTTAAAAGTTGAGGAAGTTGTAAAGTTGTATTAATAATATCTACATCTGAACTAATTTATGAATTAATAAACAAATAACTTTATCTTGTTTCTTAATTGCAGACAATTTTTAAAATTTACTGAAATTTATTTTTAATTTATGCCACATATTAAATAACCTTGATCTATCTGACCAAAAAGTGTATTTATATTAAGAGAAAGTAAAGCACTATTTCCGGTACGGATATAGCAATAAAATGGACTGTTGGCTCGATATAATTTATTACATCGCTGTAAATTGTTTCATCACAATTCAGACAGGACATACATTTAGTTTCACACCAATCTATTTCTGGTGCAGATATAGTAGTGACAACCATGTCTCTTATGCCACTCACCAAATATCAGCTCCAGAAACGCAAAAGACGGATATAGATTAGCTCACGACATACAAATATAAGTTGGCACAACTCTGCTACATCTTGCAGATTGTGCTCCTTTGTTCGCCCACCGGTTTTTCATAAATGTAAGGGTTCTCTCTGGATAATTTGAAGGGGGACTTTAGCCAATGTGTCACTCTTTCTCTGCCGTCAAGACTATACCGTTTACATTTACACATTCGGATCACATATAGATGATAGAATTTAAATTTAGACCCTCAGTTGAATTTAGACAAAGGTTTTAAACCCATAATTGACGGCATTCTTCAACTTCACAAGTACTTTAATCCTGAGAATAATTTAAATTAACATCAAAAATGACAAAAGTAGTGATATTTACCACTAGCAGACAGAGCTGGATAATCAGTCCAGTTAAGCTCGTCCATGTTCTGTATCATCTCTTCATCAGATTCAATCAGAATGATCAATTTCTGTAAAGTTTGTCATTTCACTTAACCCATCTGTAATGATAAAACACTCATTCCAGAGGTTAATGGCACCATATGCACACAACAGGGACATACAAAATATAAAGTGCAGTATTGGTTCATAATCATTTTGATAACAAAGTGCCATCTCTGCCTCCACTCCAGCCAAATGTTTTTCTCAACAGTCTTTTAAGACTGTAACTTAGGCCGAATGCAGTATTAAATTAATTGCAATATAGAACCCTTAATCATTCACAGATTTTTTATGTAAATATTTAACTCTCAAATTAGACCCATTTCGATAATCTAAAATAAAGTTTGCTAGGTGTCATGATGAACAGTTGGACACAGACGTAAGTGATGACAAGGTTTATATTTATTTAGCAGACACAAAGACGGTAACTGTAAACTTGAGTTCAGCCGAGTACAGGTAGCGGAAGAGAGGCTTATCTGACGGTGGGTTGCAGGTAGCGTGGAATATGCAGACCAGAGAGTCACGGGAGGAGTTCTACAAGAATCACAGAAAGGGGATCATCTTGATCATTCTTGGGAGAGGAATATCTCCTTAGTTGGTGTGTGGTGAGCGTTCTGGCACAGGTTGCTGTCGCATCATCCAGGTGGATGCTGCACACCGGCGGTTGAGGAGATTCCCCCCCCCCCTCCCAAGCGCTTTGAGCTTGGTAAAAAGCGCTATATAAATGTAACTGATTATTAACTGATTATTAATGTGTCGCTAGCATGAGAGTCGGGTTGTCATAGACGAGACCGGGCAATGACTCCAAGGTGAGGGCTGTATTTAAAGGTGTTGATGATACGTGACAGGTGCTTCAGTATTCAGTGTGGGAAGAGTGTGGGAAGAGTTAGCGAGTATGGTGCGAGGGGCGTGGCTGAATTCGTGACACTTTGGATCTCTGGAGAGACATTCTGGTCTGCCGGGTCCATGTGAGGAAGAGGAGGTACGGCCTCAGCACCAGACTCTGTGGAGGAAGGGAGTAGAGGTTTCGTGAAGGGCTTGAGAAGAGACACATGGAATGACGGGGAAATACGGTAATGTGCTGGTAATTGGAGACGGTAAGTGAGCTCGTTGATCTGCCTCACCACTTTGAAAAGACCTATAAAGCGGGGACTCAGCTTGCGGCTGGGCAGCCGTAAGCGAATGTCCCTTGTAGATAGCCAGATGAGTTTACCGGGATGATACCGAGGTGTCGGGAGGCGCCGGGAGTCAACTTGCATCTTCTATCTATGGACTGCCCTTTGCAAATGGACATGAGCCGAGTCCCATACCCTCTCGCTCTCCTGGAACCAATGATGGACAGCTGGAACTTCCGTGGGCTCTCCTGTGCAAGGGAACAAGGGGGGTTGAATGCACTAAAAGGGTGTGAGGTGTGGGGATTCTTGCCTGAGTGAGTTTTGAATGTATTCTGACCACGGAAGGAAGGAACCGGTTACAGCTGTCTTGTTGGCGACCGCTGTAGGACCTCGGATATCTCCCGATTTCCTGGATCTTCTGCTCAGTCTGCTGTTGGTCTGGGGATGGTAACCTGAACAAAGACTAACTGAGACTCCGAGAAGGTGAAAGAAGGACCTCCAGACCATGGAGATGAATTGGGGTCCACGGTCAGAAAAAATGTCGTCTGGGAGGCCAAAATGATGGAAGACTTCGTGAAACAGGGCCTCCGCCATTTCCAGAGCCGTGGGAAGACCTTTAAGGGGTATCAATTTTAAGGCCTTTGAAAAGCGATCTACTACTACGAGGATGCAGGTTTTAACGTCAGATGGTGGCAGATCGGTCATGAAATCTACTGCAATGTGTGACAAAGGCCGGTGGGGTATAGGCAAGGGTTGAAGTTTGCGTGGTGACTTGGTGGTGGCACAGACTGAGCATCCCTTGACGTAGCGGGAGACATCGCGGTCCATCCTGGGCCACCAATAATGATCTTGTAGGAGTGAGAGGGTTCGCTGGCTGCCTGGGTGTCTAGAGCCCGCAGAGGTGTGGACTTGATCCTTGAGAGGCAGATGGAGTTGAGATGGTACATAAATCTCCCCCTCAGGGACTGCCGGCGGAGCTGGCTTCTAGTGAGTTGCTTCAGCAATATGGTGATATAATATGGTGATACCCCCATTGGATGGGGCTCACGATCAAGGCTGAAGGGAGCACAGGTTCAGGTGGTTGTGGGTTACTATCAGAGATTAATTGATGAGAGAGTGCGTTGGCTTTCTCGGTTCTTGTCACCTGGTCTGTAGGTCACGGTGAAGTTGAATCTCATAAAGAAGAGTGCCCAACGAGCCTTTTTGCTTCCCGCGGGTATTCTAGGTATTCTAAGTGCTCCTTCCAGCCAATGCCTCCACTCTTCCAATGCTAACTTGATGGCAAGCAACTCATGGTTCCTGATTTCATAGTTTCACTCCTCCGGGGACAGCTTTTTGGAAAAGTATAGAGTCTCAGATAGAGTCTCGGAGGCTCACACTGCCGCTGGGACAGCATAGCTCCTACCCCGGTACAGGATGTGTCGACCTCGACAATGAAAGGTAACTGGGTGTCTGGATGAGTGAGGGTAGGAGCCGTGCAGAAGGTGGTCTTGACGGTTTGGAAGGCTCTGGTTGATGAACCAAGGAATTGGATCCTGCTGTGGTCGAACTCACACTTTTCAAATTTTTCTAATTTCAAGAAGAGGTGGTGTTCTCGAAGCTTAATTAGGACCTGCTTGACGTGTCGGTGGTGTTCGGAGATGTCTTGAGAATACACAAGGATGTCATCAACGTAGACGATAACAAAGATGTTGAGGAATTCTCTGAATATCTCGTTCATGAATCCCTGGAACATTGCTGGAACATTTGACCAACCGAATGTCATGACGAGATATTCATAGTGTCCCGAGGGTGTAATAAAAGTGGTCTTCCACTCGTTTCCTTTCTTAATTCGGATCAAATTGTAAGCGCTTCGCAGGTCTAGCTTCGTGAAGATGCGAGCCCCCCGCAGCTGTTCCAGACGGGCAGGGACTAGGGGTAGCGGGTATCAAAACTTGACCGTGAGAGAGTTTAGATGCCGGTAATCGATACAGGGCCTCAAGCCTCCCTCCTTTTTACCCACAAAGAAAATGCTTGATGCCGCAGGGGAAGTAGATGGATGGATGAACTTCTGTTGTAGAGCCTCCTTAATATACTCATCCATGGCCTGTTGCTCCAGAATGGACAGGGAATAGATACGTCCATGGGGAAATGTTGCCCCTGGCAGCAGGTCAATTGCGTGGTCCCATGGCCGGTGAGGTGGAAGTTCCGTAGCTGTAATTAATTTTGCTTATGACACTTGGCATAGTGCTTGTGTAACTATAGGAATTACAGTAAGGTAATAAAGATTTTTATTATTTTTATTAAGAGATAAAAGCTATTACAGTAATACAATTACAGTACTTATAATAATAATAATACATTTTATTTTGGGCGCCTTTCATATCACCCAAGGTCAACATTCATCAACAAGAAACAACAACAACAATATTAATGAACAACAGTAAACAACAATGACAGTAAACAATAAATAAGAAGAAAAGCAAAAAAAAGCAAATACAAACATGACCACTGTAAGAATAACAGAAACAAAGTGCTAGATTTGAGGAAACACAGTAATCATGACAGATAAGCTATTCTAAATAAATGAGTCTTAAGTTTAACTTTAAATTGTGACAGTGAGTCTGAATCACGGATGTTGACTGGTAGAGAATTCCAGATGCGTGGAGAAGCACGGCTAAAGGCCCTATGACCCATGGTGGTTAAACAAGCAGAGGGTGTGTGGAGGAGACCCAAGGAAGAAGAGCGAAGGGTGCGAGAAGGAATATAGGGCTGTAAGAGATCTGAAAGGTAAGGTGGAGAGAGGTTATTAAGAGATTTGTAAGTGAGGAGAAGAATTTTAAAATCAATCCGAAATTTAATAGGAAGCCAATGTAGCTGTTAAAGCGATGGGGTAATATGTTGTATAGATGGAGTCTGGGTTATAATACGAGCAGCAGAATTCTGAATCAATTGGAGTTTATGAAGAGATTTGTGTGATAAGCCAATTAAGAGAGAGTTACAGTAGTCAATGCGAGAGGTGACAAGCGAGTGAACGAGAATAGCAGAACTGCGTGGAGTGAGAAATGGACGTAGACGAGCAATATTGCGGAGATGAAAATAGCAAGACTTGGTTATATTATTAATGTGAGCTTTGAAAGAAAGGGTGCTGTCAAAGATGACACCCAAGTTCCTGACCTGGCATAAGGAGTACTTTAGTCTTACTGCCATTAAGTTTGAGAAAATTGTTAGAAAACCAAACCTTTAATTCGTGAAGGCAGTTTGTAAGACAGGCAGGTGGAAAAGTGGACTCAGGCTTTGTGGAAATGTAAATCTACGTATCATCAGCGTAACAGTGGAATTTAATACCAAATTTTGAGAAAATTTTACCAAGTGGGAGAAGGTAGATTAGGAACAATAAGGGAAGAATGAATAAGGATCCGCCATCAGCAGCCATTAGCAGATCATTAGTCACTCTCAGTAAGGCAGTTTCCGTACTATGCTTGGGACGAAACCCTGACTGAAAACATTCAAATAACTTATTATTACTGAGGTGAGCATGGACCTGTGCTGCCAATACTTTTTCAAGAACTTTAGAAATCAAAGGAAGATTTGAGATGGGACGGAAATTATTTAAATTGTTGGGGTCTGTGCCTGGTTTCTTAAGAGTTGGGGTAATAGCAGCTATTTTCAAGGATGATGGAACAATACCGGAGCTAAGTGAAGTGTGAATAATACGAGTTATAAGAGAAGAAAGAGAAGGAAAACAGGTCTTTACCAAGTGAGTAGGTATAGGATCAAGTAAACATGTGGAAGAATTAGATTTGTGAAAGAGATGAGAAATTTCTTGGTCAGATGGCTTGTCAAAAAAAGAAAGAAAAGTAAGTGGTAAATCAGTTGAATCACTGTTTGGAATCATCAGTACAGTAATACCTCGAGATACGAGCGTCTCTACATACAAGTATTCCAATATACGAGCAAGCCTTCTGGCAGTTTAGGAAAAGTTGAAGTTTTCATATAGCTCATTTCTGTTTGTTATTTTGGTCTTGTCTGCCCCTGAAGATGAATCCAATAACAATGAACTTATTATTTCCCATCTCTCTGATATTGAGACTCTCATCCTTTGTCCTGTTACCGTTGACCCCTAGCGGTCGTAACAATGAGATACGATGAATGAAGAGCAGGAGTCAGAAGTGCAGTCAATAGAAGAAATTTTAGTGAAGTTTAGTTTGCAGTTTCATCAGCAGAAGCTTCAGGTCTCACAAGGAGTTCGTAGGCCGCCCCACATACAATAACATTGTTACAGCAATTATACTCTAACAGAGGCTACTGACTATGTCATTACTGAAGATTAAATTATTCTGATATGCTAAAAAAGAAACAAAGGTAAACAAAACTAGTAATTTTCCACAAGAGCAGACAGTCTGAAGCATATCTTCGTTGATCACATGATTGACATTTCTAGGCGTCAGATTGTCGAGAACAACAAGTCATTCCATCTTGACGTATGGCCACATTTGGTCAGTTAATCACCTCACCAATACAGACCATATTAATGTACAGACACACACACACACACACACACACACACACACACACAGATATACAGCTTCTTCAAGGCTGAACTCGGCTCAGGCTCCAAATATCAACAGAAAGACTTCTCAAAACATTCTGATAACATGTCCTATCTGGTGAGAAACATAGACAATATCTATCAGTATTATATGGAAAAATACAAAAAAGCAAAGTAAAGGCTTTAACTAATAATTGGTTACATAGACTGAAGTGTATGTAAAATCTCTAACTTGATTATAAATCACTCATTACAAATCATTCTAATAAGAAAAGAATATATATACAAATAAGAAAAAGAAAATAATATATTCAAAAAAGGAAAATAATATATATACAAATAAGAAAATGAAAGGGATACTGAACCACTGTCCTTTGTTCAGGGAGGAAGGAGGCGGGAACCGGCGAATATTTAACAAACTTTAATCTAAAATAAAACATAAATACAAAATAAACGTAATGGTGGCAGTCCCTCATGGACGACTGCCACGCACACAAACAGTACACAACATAAATCCAGGCCTGGTCCTCTCTCATTCTTCACTGTCGTCGCTCCTCCTTTTATGCCTCCACTCCTCCGTGAGATACGAGACCGGTAGCTCACAGGTGAAGCTCATTATCAATCACGCCACCTGCTCTGGTGACGCTCTCATGGCCCCTCGACCCCGCCCTGCTCCCCAAATATACAATCGGCAATGGATTTCTGAATCATCCCCCACACTTGTTTCTTCTGTTCTGTTTTCTCTTTCTCTTCAAACTCTTTTCTGAGTTTTTCTACTTTTTGTCTGAATTGATTTTCCATTTTCATTTTCTCCTCATCTGCTCTTTGTTTCTCTTCCTCAAGTATCTTCATCATGTTTTTTATTTCCATGTCATATATGACTTTTAATTCTTCTCTCTGTTGCTCCATTTCTCTTTTTCTCTCTTTCAGTATTTCCTCCATTCTCCGTTTAATGGACATCTCTGCCTCCTCAAACATGCTGTTAGTGAAGTATCGACCCTGATTCATGTTCTTCACTTCTTCTATCATGTTTATCAGTTGAATCACTTGAGTTTTGTCTTGTTTTTCTCTGTTATTGAAAGCCAGGAATCTGTTTCCACAATCTCTGATCAGTTTCTTCAGTTCTGCAGATTTACTTCTCTTCACATAATCTTCTATAGTTTCTTCACCAAGTTCATCTCCTCTAGTGAACAGAACGATGCTGAACTGAGCAGATTTTGGGCCAAATATCTTCTTTATCAGATCTACAGTGTCTGTTTCTTCCTTGGTTAATCTTCCCAAACTCAACACAATGACAAACACATGAGGTCCAGGAGACGACAGAGAAACACATTTCACTATTTCTTCTATCACTCGTTCATTTGTCAGTGTCGTATCAAAGAGTCCTGGAGTATCAACAACAGCTACTGATCGACCAGCAACTTCACCAACTCCCTTCTGACAAACTGTCGTCACTGAATCTGTGTTTAATTGGCTCTGAAACTCATTTCTTCCCAGGATAGTGTTTCCTGTTGCACTCTTTCCATTTCCCGTTCTCCCGATCAGCACAATCCTGAAACACTCCTGATCAGATTCACCTTCAGCACCTGAAAAACATTCAAGAACTTGTATATTAATAATGTTTTTCTTTCCAATAAAAATAAGTAAATAAAAATAACCCATTAAACATTGTTCCCTTTCAAGGGAACTTGTGCTGCGTCTAGCGCTGTGGGAACGCCCCTGCGTGAATGCGTCATGAAGCACGTATGTAACATAGCCAATCACGTGAGAGGACGTCAGAGCGGGTAACGTCACGAACCAGGAATCTATAAATGCAAGCCCTGCCAAACAGCCAGTAGCTCTTGTGCCTTCAGTAGCGCTATATGTGATCTGTCTATCATATTTATTGTTGTTTGTCTACCAACTAAAAGTGAGAGTATATGGAGAACAAGAGTATACTAAGCATGTGTTCGTCCCTGCCCTCGCAATCTCAGGTGGGGATAAACATGTGCTTGGTGTTGTTGTTTGCATGCGGAGCAGCACAGTCAGAGAGCACTCGGGCTCGCGGCCCTCGCAGCTCTGTTGCCACTGCAGCCGAGGCTCAGCGTTGATTCAGAGCCCAGGGATCGCAAATGGATCTGTCGGAGGGGTTTGAGACGGGCGCCGCCCTATCTCTGCCCTCACCCGTTTGATCCAGTGCTTTCTCTCAGGTTGGAAGCACGCTATGCGGTTTCTTCCGCCTATGGAGAAGCACCAGCGCTGCAACAATCCAGTTCTAACAGCAATAGGGACTGGATGTTGTCAGCATAAACTTTGACGGTCCTGCTTATGCTCAGCGCTGATCTGGATCGTTAAAGATGTACACGTACATGCATAAAACTACATGTAATACATAGAATGTGTGTCTGTATATACAGTAGCACCTCAAGATACGAAAGCCTCAACTTACGAAAAATCCAAGTTACGAAAGCAAAGATGAAACATTTTACTGCTCTAAATACAAAAATTTTTCAAGATACGAAAGGTTTCTGAAAGTCCGAGATTCGCCCCATAACAATTTTGAAACTCGTGCCGCACGCCGCCATCTTAGTTATAGTAGACTCGCCACCATCCTCCTGCTCTCCCATTGGTTCCTGATGCTAGCCAAGCCATGAGATCCTTCTCTCTATGGCTCGCGAGCCACATATGGCTCTTTTGATGGCTGCATATGGCTCTTGACGCCGCCCCGCCCTCCCCTTCCAGTCGACAGATCGCTCGCTCGCTCCGTTACTTCCGCGTTCGGACGACAGGCAGATCGCACCGCCGCCGCACCCGTACGTTATCTGCCGTTTGTCCTCCTCCTCCTCTGCCGCCACTTTCGGAGATAGCCTCACTCGAAAGGTAAGCTTCGACATTTTACGTTATTTCATTGTTTATCAATTTAGCTTTTTTATGAAATTTATTGGGGTGTTTTTGGAGGGCTTGGAACGGATTAGCCATTTTACATGTAAAATGTGTTCCCAGATACGAAAAACTCATTATACGAAGGCCGCCTCGGAACGGATTAATTTCGTATCTCGAGGTACCACTGTATTGATATATAAACAAGAGGAACTAGAGACAGGCGCTGTTTTTTCTCTACCCTCGTTTGCTGTCCAGTTTGTCTCTGATTTCGGAAGCACGCGCTGCGGTTTCTACCGCCACAGGGAGGCGCTGGAGAGCCGGAGATGAGAATTCAAACTGAGTGCTTCATTCTCCAACACGCTAACAATATGAGGAGCTGATTTAGATTGTTTCTCTGCTGCCAGGTTTAAACTGAGTACACTCTGGCCAGCAGAGAACAGGTTTTTCTCAGATATATGTATATATAACAAAGAAGAGAAATGAAAACCAGCCTTCCATCTATGCATATGCTATAAATAAATAAATATATATATATATATATATATATATATATATACACAGTGGTACCTCGGTTTACGAGCGACTTGGTATACGAGAAAATCGGTGTACGAGCATGGAGGGTTGAATCGGTGTACGATCATTGTATCGGAGTGCGAGCAAATTTTTCCCTCACACACGCGCATTTTTGTCCTAACGCTCAGCATCTTCAAGGGCAATTTTACTGGAAATATCCTAATGACAGCCTCTCATAACACAGTCCCGCAGTTCCAACCCCTTTATCACCCCTTAAAGCATTCATTCTCTCAGCCTCGCTCTGATGGCTGCATCAATCCCCACAGTGATACTTTTAGACGTGATAACATTAATTAATTGTGATCGCTATTGTTCACGTAGTGAAATATATATGTGGTTCATGAATTCATTGTCTCCTCACTTCTCTCCACTCCGGAGCTCGGGTTGGTGTCGCGCGCGAGTCTCGCGGAGCTCGCGGTGTCTCCCGTTCCACGACTTTCACTCTGGATTATCACTTTGTTTGTTTTCTGCACTATTATAATAAATTCACTCATTTGCACTTGAATCCAGGTTTTGTGTTTTCCCCCTCCCTCCTCTGTCTCTCATCTCATTCATGCCAGCAGATGCTGCTCAAAGTGAGTTACAGTCAATTGTCAAGTATCTTTAGAGTTTAATTGTCTAAAGTTTAATTGTCTGTTTAAAGAGTATTTATATGAGATCTAAATGGTTATAATTTTAACTGTAATTAATAGGGTAAAATAAAAACAAAATATTTAAAATGGGCATTTATGGTCGTGTGGAACGAATTAATTTTTAGTTCAATCTTATGGGGGAAATTGTTTTGGTGTACGAGCATTTTGGGATACGAGCTCGCTCTTGGAACGAATTAAACTCGTAAACCGAGGTATTACTGTATATTATTTATTTATTTTATTATTTTGATGGAACACTTCATGATCTGTAGTTCGGCTTAGAGACAGGTTTCCTCTCCTCTTTTCCATTACTCAGATCTAATGGCTCTCCCCGGGGCTGGAAGCATGCTTTGTGGTACTTCCACTCAGGAGGGAGGCACCAGTGTTGCAATCATCCAGCTCTGAAGAGTTGCACGTTGCTGACACAGAGACTGAGATACGGGTGGCTGCTTTCTTGCGAAGTCCCCCGACCCCACCCCCACACACACACTCAGGTCTCAGGGGCTGCTGAGCGGGAGCAGTCCCAGGAATTCCAGCTCCTCACACTGTGGCAAAAAAATAATAATAAGAATAATTTGCTTTTTTTTTTTTTTTTCTTGGCAGCGTGGGGACTTCTGACAAATATATTTCAAGGCCAGTTCCAGAAACTGTTTGGTCTGGTGACAGTAGCGTCCAACGGCCCACCTTTTGGCCTGCTGTCATGAGACCTCTACAGTGGTGGCTCAAGACCTGGGGGTTTCCCCGAGGGGCAACCTGTCTCACGTGATCACATGATCGTGGCCTTCGTGCCTTAGACATGTGGGAGAAACCCTGGTTTCTGTCCCAATGTCCCGTATTGGAGCTCCTTGTCATCGCCAATTGCTGACAACGGATGCCTCCCTCACTGGATGGGGAGTGATCCTAGACGGTCGCTCAGCACAATGTGTGGTCCCAAGGGAGGTTGCTGTCGCTAAGGGCAGTTAACATCCCGGGGACACAATCTGGGAGCAGACATCCTGCCGAGACAGGGGCTGAGGCCCGGGGGATGGAGGCTCCACCCCTAGGTGAGACGTTTTTCATTCTTGATTGTGGATTTTCACTTTTAGCTTTTAACAACCCCAAATTGTTAAACTCTAGAAATGTTCTTTCTACATTAGCGAAAGCACATGGATGTTCTGCTCTTTTTAGAAATGTATATACAATGTATAAATGCATTGTAATGTTGATCTATTTTATTGGTGATCTATGGTAATTGTGATCTATTGTAATGGTGATCTTTTGTGAGGATGACCTATTGTGAGGGGGATCTATTGTCAGGGTGATCTATTTTGATGAATGATCTATTGTAATTGTGATTTATTGTGAGGGTGATTGTCTAGGTTACTGATGTCGTCCTGAAGGAGGGAACAGAGACTGACGTTCAGCAAGCACCCATTTAAATCAATTTTATGATAGTTAAGTTAGAATACTTGTTCTTACATAATTGAGTTTCTAATATAGTTTGTTTGTTTAAAAAACACTTGAAATTTGAATTAATTTATGCATTAAAGAACTATAAACAAATAATTATATAATATGGATGTGAACTATGCTTTTTTTCAGGTCAAGGACTGTCTTTTCTGAGGTATAATGTTATGTGACATTGTTTACATCCTGATTGAGTGACATGAGACATGATGTGTTTTTTGATAAGATGTACAGTATCTTTGAACATATTCAGTCATGATGTTCAGTCATGTTTATTTCGTTCTATAATGTAGTACTGTTCAAGATGAAAAATGAAAAATGTCTTTGTTCAGCTTTCTTTTAATGATATAAATTCAGATACTGTTGTGTACTGTTGAAAATAAATACAGTATTTTTTTTTAAGAAATGTTTTTGCTTATAGTCTTTTTGTTTTGTTTTTTAAATCTACCATTTTAATGTTGTTAAAAATGTATGTATTTAAAATGTCAGCCTATAGTTTCCCAAATTGGGAAACTGAATTTTATCTGGGATTAATATTATCAGTGTTTTATCATATTTATAATCAGAATTATTGTATTATGATTTTATTTACTGAAACACAGAAACTGCAGATACGGGATAAAGCTTTCAGGTCAAAAAACAACATCTTATTTATCCTTTGTTTATCCAGGAAAATCCCATTGAGATATCATAATCTCTTCTTCCAGGAAGACCTGGTTAATATCTAAAAATCATGTTCATTGTACATAAATTAGGCATCAAATAAATATGTGTGACTGGTGTGCATATTTTTTTATGATAATCCAACAGATTTTTTCTCAGTGTCTGTGTGTGTTTTTGTTTTTTCTATTGGTGTTTTATCAGTATTTCTTCCATCTACTCGTATGCAATTAATTTAATGGGCATTTAACCCTTAATAAGGGGTAGAATCCCACTGGTTTTGGTGGAAAACAATTTAATATATTTAATATAACTTTTTTTTTTAGGTGTTGTGTGTTGATTTTGTGTGTTTAATAACTGAACGTATAAAACCTGATCCTGTAATTGTTGAAGGGTTTATGGGGGTTTGCTGTGGTTTTATGGTAGGCAGAAACTTGAAAATATGCAGACATTTTGATAATGTGCAAAAAACTTATTGCATGATTTATTTTTACTAAATGAGAGAAATGTCTTCATTTTTTGAAGATGCACAGAACAAAATAAATCCACCCACCATCTGACTGAATCTTCTGCTCCAACTCTTTGATTTTGTTCTCCATTTCACTCAGTTGTTTCTTGTGTTGCTCCTCCAGTTCATTTCTGACTCTGTTCTGTTGATCTTTCACATACATCTGAAGTGAATATGGTTCAATCTTCATCTTATCTATATAATCCAGTAGATCTGGGATCTTTCTTGAGTTTTCAGGTTCTTTTAACCCCATCACTCTGTACTGACCTCCACAGAGACTGATTAACCTCTGAGACTCTGGACTGTGTTTGATAAAATCTGTTGCAAATCCTTCAACACTGAGCTCTGTTGTGAAGAGCAGCATGAAATGCTCTCTGGAATAAAATATCCTCTGGATCTTCTCAATTTCTGCTTTGTCTTCATTAAGTGGACCAACAGGAATAATAAGGAGGAAAGCATGAACTCCAGGATCACAGAGAGACACACAGCGGAGAGTCTGACGCATCACTTCTTCCTCTGAGAGACGATTGAGAGCTGGAAGCTCCACCAGACTGATCAGACGACCATGTATCTTCTTCTCTTTCTTCACACACTCTGATTTAATCTCTCCCTCATGTAAAGGTTTTATCTTTTTTTTCCCTCGTAAAAGTTTGGACACAGAGACTGTAAGTGTTGAATCACTTCCACACAGCACCAGATTCAGCTTCTGTTTCCCAGAGACTTTAGATGACACTGAAACACATATTGAGACAATAGAATCTTTACACTCACGCTGTTTCCTTTCAATCCTTACAAAAACTGTGTTTTAATACAGAACAAGTGTTATGACTGGGTTTTTCTCAGTGAGTATTAGGATCATGTGTCTGCTGTTGTAATCCTTTGATGCTTTTTTCTGATTGTGTTTCATCTACAGTGTTAACGGTTTATTAATTAACTCATCTTGACATGGTGTTTTTAAATTCTGTGTTTGAGTTTCTACACTTGGTTTTAACTTAAACCTTTTGTAAACCTTTTTAGTAACTTTCCTAGATACAATCCACAGGTTTAAAGTTTAAAAGCATTAAACAGAATAAACACAGAACCTCTACACCAGGGGTGGGCAAACTATTTGTCTCGCGGGCCACATTGGTTCATAGAGTAAGGATGAATATTGTCTGCACGTATCACCAGATAGAACATGTTATCAGAATGTTTTGGGTTCTGTTGAGAGTTGGAGCCTGAGCCGAGTTCAGCCTTGGAGAAGCTGTGTGTGTGTGTGTGTTACTACCTCACTTTACTACTTTACTCTTTTGCCCTTTTATATTTTTTATATATTTGCTCTTTTTATTATTTATATATTTATCTTATTTTTATTTTACTTACTTGTGTGACATTTACTGTGGACAGCAAAGTAAGAATTTCATTGTACAGGGAAACATGCTTTCTGTCTGTATATATGACAATAAACAATTTGAATCTTGAATCTTGAAAATCGTGCAGCAATAATTCCAGGTATCTGAAATGGATATTAAGGACTAACTGCTGCAAACTATGTTGTAAGTTGATCAATTTTGTAATTTCAACTGATGTTCTGAGATTTTGTTATAAATTAATTTATTTTAGTTAAGATGGTTTTGTGTTATTCTTCAACATTGCAAGATAGTTTAAAATAATTTTGGAGTACAGTGTAAACTACAGCATAATACTATATATTATTTTGAGATCAAGATGATATAGTACCAATATATGGATCAAACGGACTTACTATATTCACCATAATATCCAGTGAGCGATGAAAATGATCAAACAGTTAGTCAAACTAAATACGAAAACCTCTCTCTATATAAACTTTATTACAGGCTCTAGGCCCAACAACAAGACATACAACATAACAGAAAACGGCATAGATACATACACACCTACAGACATACTTTGACTCATGAGAGGCACATATACCAATGTTTCCACACATATGACTGATATCTGACCAAGCTGCACCTGGGGCTTGTGAGCATCATTATAATACTGTGACGGAATGGCTGCCTCCCCCTGATCTCGACGCCGCCCCGTCACTCGTATCGCCGCCCTTCGCCAGGCTCCCGACTGGAGTGGGTGAAGAGAGGAGGGGCGCGGTAATGAGGAGAATTGGCGGCGTGTGGTGGCACACACCTGAGATGCATGAAGCGTTACCACCGCCGCCGATAAATGACGAGCGCGCCTCTCCTCGGGAGGCGGGTCCTTCCTCGTGCATGCACGCTGGTGTCCTCGTGGGTTCAGGAAGGGAGTCGGAGGGTCTAACACTCGTAACGCGGCTGACGGGCCAGGATGCCGGGCCGCTATTTCCCCGCAGCTCCGGCGTAGGAAGAGGATGAGCCGCCGGACGTGATGCCGCCGTCCTCCACGCAACGGACAAGGGAGAAGCACCTGCGAGCGCCGGACCCCGCCCCTCTCCTGGACCCATCCTCCTTCACTTCCCCTCCGTCACAGACCGTTTGCACAACGAGGGCACCAGGTCCCCTGTTTATTTGGACACTTTATTTTACTTTCGTTTTGTGTTTGGACACTTATGTTTGAATAAAACGCCTCTCTGGGGCTTATCATCACTCCCACTGTGTCTGTCGTTGGCTCCACCCGTCACAATACAGTTTTGAGATTCATCAAGTCAGGACATGAACTTAAACATTAGTTTCCTCAAGAGAGCCTGTAAAGTGCTTAGCCTTGAGTCACAAAAAAGCTTACTTGCACTGCGACTCCTGGGCTTTTTCAGCAGTATCCTCAGGCAGTGTGGAAAATTACTAGTTTGTTTATCTTTCTATCTTTCTTTCTTTCTTTCTTTCTTAGCCAATCAGAATCATTTAAACGTCATCATTGACGTGGTTAGCACCCTCTGTTAGAGTATAATTGCTGTAACAATGTTATTGTATGTGGGGCGGCCTACGAACTCCTTGTGAGACCTGAAGCGTCTGCTGATGAAACTACAAACTAAACTTCACTAAAATTTCTTCTATTGACTGCACTTCTGACTCCTGGTCTTCATTCAACATATCATTCCTCGGGTCTGAACTGTAAATCCCCTACACAACAATACCACCAGTTTTCTTCCCTTTGGGAGGATTCAGGCGAGGTTTGGGCTTCACTGAAGCATTATATTATAATACAATAGTGTTTAATATTTGTTATAATGCATTATAATATCTTTGCAGGCTTAGTAAATTGATATAACTTCAACTGTAGTTCATGATCATAATCTTAGAAGCACAATTTTGTAAACAAAAACAAAACATTGATAGTTTTTTGGGGGGTGGGAGAGACTTTACCTTCATCACTTCTCTTCTTCAGTCTCTCTTTGGGTTGTCGATCATCTCTGTGATTGTATTCTTCCTCTGAGCTCCTCTGATCTTCATCCACTGATATTCCTCCAACATCTTCATATGTTTTACATGTCAGATATTCTTCCAGTTTTCCCTTGAGCATCTGATCAACTCTACTGAAGATCTCAGAGTGCCATTCAGACTTTATTTTATCAAGCTGCAGATGTCCTCCTCCACACTCCTTTATCAACTGTTGGATGACATTAGTTTTGATCATAGAGCTAATCACTGATCCGTATGTCGATTCATCAGTCGTGAGCACAATGGTGCGTTTAATCGCCTCTTCGCTGAATTCTTCCAGGACACTCTTCACTCTTCTCATGTCCTCTTCAGTGAAGTCTTTATTCTGCAGTACGAGTATGAACACATGAGGTCCTGGATCACACAGATTCACACACTCTCTCACTGTCTGTGAGATCTGATGGAGGGACAGATGAGTCTGGAGCAGTTGAGGACTGTTGATGATGCTCACGTATCTGTCCTTCAATTTTCCTCTGATTCTCTCAGCAACATCTGGACGAGCTTCACTGTCAAACGCTGATCGTCCCAACAGAGAGTTTCCCACTCGACTGTTTTCAGACACACTCTTCCCCAGCAGAACAATCCTCACATCACTCACTGAAACACACAAGATACAAACAAATCAGCCTTCTTTATTAGCCTTATTAATTTCATAATACAGTGGAACCTCGGTTTACGAGCGACTTGGTATACGAGAAAATCGGTGTACGAGCATGGAGGGTTGAATCGGTGTACGAGCTTTGTATCGGAGTGCGAGCAAATTTTTCCCTCACCCACGCACATTTTTGTCCCAAACGCTCTGCATCTTCACGGGCATTTTTACTGGAAATATCCTAATGACAGCCTCTCATAACACAGTCACGCAGTCCCAACCCCTTTATCACCCCTTAAAGCATTCATTCTCTCATCCTCGCTCTGTCAGCAGTTTAACTTCTCTCAGCCTCTATTGTTCACGTAGTGAAATATATATGGGGTTCATGAATTAATTGTCTCCTCACTTCTCTCCACTCTGGAGCTCGCGGTGGTGTCGCGCGAGTCTCCCGGCGCTCGCGGTGGTGTCGCGCGAGTCTCCCGGCGCTCGCGCGCGCGTCTCCCGTTCCACGACTTTCACTCTGGATTATCACTTTGTTTGTTTTCTGCACTATTATAATAAATTCACTCATTTGCACTTGAATCCAGGTTTTGTGTTTTCCCCCTCCCTCGTCTGTCTCTCATCTCCTTCATGCCAGCAGACGCTGCTCAAAGTGAGTTACAGTAAATTGTCAAGTATTTTTAGAGTTTAATTGTCTAAAGTTTAATTGTCTGTTTAAAGAGTATTTATATGAGATCTTAATGGTTATAATTTTAACTGTAATTAAAAGGGTAAAATAAAAAATGATTTTTAATGCATTCTTATGGGGGAAATTGTTTTGGTGTACGAGCATTTTGGGATACGAGCTCGCTCTTGGAACGAATTAAACTCGTAAACCGAGGTATTACTGTACCTCTAAATACACACAGATAGCGCTAACAGTCTCGCATAGCCAGAGCTTCAGATTAACGGCAGAAGGTCTGGACTCCCTTTCTTTGCCAAGAACCATCTAAAGCACAATTTCTCACTTCATTTTGTTCAGTATCATGTTTAGGTGTGTGGAAATGTATCAAAATAGCTTTGTCTCCAAGTGGAACTTTAAAGAGTGTGACAAATATCCTGGAAATCACTTATGATTCAACGATCAAAATCGGAAAAATTACTCAATATATTTTGAGACAAACTTTATTTAATTACCTTGAAGAAAAAAAAAAGAAATAATAAAAATGACAATAATTGACATAACTGGTAGATTCAGATGATTAATAAAATTGTAACTGACAGAGAAGTTAAATAATATGTCATGTTTATTTTATCATGTAAATATTTTGTTAAAACCTTTATTTTGAAACTGTTTAGAGCGGTTTGAGTGAAGACTTTTATTATGAAGAGTATAGAGCGACTTGCATATCAGCAGCGAGCCGTAAGTAGAAGAGTATTTGTTATTGTTTATATTTAATAATCTGAAGGTGAAAGGACCTTCGTTGCAAGATTTAGCTCTCCTTGGTAATAAGCAGCGAGTTTTTCATTATTGTTTGTGATTTAATGTGATTGTGTTGTTACATTGAAACGATTGCTCATTATGCTGTTCAGTTGAACTTAAAAAGACAATATTTATTTAATGTACTTTATTTTAACTTTATTTTGTGTAGTTTCTTCTTACGGCATCTTGATTTGGATGGTTATTGTCATGGTGAACCACTAAATAAATCATCAGTCATCAGAGAATCCTTGTACTTGTGAAATCACTTGGGGTGAGCTACAACATTAAATATATTTAAATAAATAAACATTTATTAAATATTGTGTCCATTTTAGGAGATAATTCACCATAGTTCAAATTAAACATTTAACATGTACAAATGTATAAATCAGATCACATTTACAGCTTCAATTGTAAAGTTTAAGAAACATTCAGAATATTTCCTGTTCTACTTTTCCTGTAAAAATAAAAACAGTTGAAGTATTAACTTTTACATTTTGTATACAATTGCCTAGCTACATTTATATAATTATTAAACACAAAACGTATTTTTGCATCAATGTTCAATAATAAGATCATTGCTATTGGAGTAAAGAAAAGCACATTTTCCTTAAGGTGTGCATTTATCCCCAGTGAACTATGTATAGCATAATTAGTCAATTTGTGAATTGTATATATTCTCAGACATCAACACAGGAGCAATTGAACCTCTGCAGTGAACCAGTGTTGCCTTGGAGCGGATTCAGCGCTTCTCCCCGTGGCTTTCCAGAGAAAGCACAAAAGAGCAATTTCTTTCTAAAAGAGCAGAGATGTTTGATTAAATAAATATAGAAGAGGACACTGATTGCACTGATTGACACTCAATTGCACTCATTGAGATCATCTGCTCACACTGTGAGAATGAGAACGGAGCAGAAAACTCGACAGAATGACGCTTCTCCCCTGCAACTATCAGAGCAAACAAACAGACCACATTTCACTCTAAAAGAGCTTATTTTCACTGGGATTTGTTTCCAAATGCCCACACCAAGCCAGACTCACCCGACCTTGCACTGTGTGCTACTAAGAAAACAGGCCAGACGATGTTCAGTGGTGCTCAAAGTTCCACCTATGTTTAAACATGGACCTCAAGCTCGCCACCAAACACCGTTTGCACAGTTTGCAGAGCATTTCAAAGCAGTCTGGAAGACCTTACAGCGCACCCGCCACTTCCTACTGAAGCACAGCATGAGCCTGCCCAAAGCGACCATGTGTTCACCTCCCGACCCTCTGTTCCCGATCCTGCTGCAAGCCTCAGCCCCTGCCACGGTGCGGTGAGCTGCAATCGGTGGCTCATATCCGTCGCTGACCAGAGCCAGACTTGAGCTCTGCCATGTTCTCTTGTTTCCAGAAGACTCTCCTCTGTTCTGCGTTTGTTTTAAACAGCTGATTTTCCAGAGGCTCAATGAAGACTAACATTGTGTTACTTAATACTGTTTTTCTTTATTAGTATTCATAGTCAGTTTTATTATGTACCTGTATTGTTTTCATTCTGAATTTGTTGTATTAAGTGTATAAACTAGATTATAGTTTGCATGAACAAATGTGTGAGTGTTATATGAGCATGGGATTGTGTATTTTAGTTCTTCACAGAACATCGAGGCTCACATGATATGTGTATGTTAGGGGTCCATAGGACGTATGCATTTCACTTTTAACAGAAGACAACTGTTCCTCTGGTCATGTGACAGTATATAAAAACCCAACGTATGTGACAGAGAACCAGAGAAAGACGGAATGAAGACCACCTCTCCAGTAAACTGTCTTCCTCTCCTATGCCTTGACATGTATATATACTAATAAATAAGAGATCTCTTGGCAAAATGACTGGTGTCCGATCCTGTGATTTAAACAACAACGGGACAAAAGCTTGTTTTTCAAGTCTACACTGGAGATCTAGCATCAACCTTTCTCACTCATGGTCAAAATTAATCTCCTCGATTTCCACACCAGGAGCAACTTTTCTCTATTTACGGGTATGACGAGACGCACAGGCGAGAGCACATCACCACATTTTTCAATGATTCTCAAATGACTCGTCTTAAGATTGTATGTAAAACTGAGATTTTAAAGATGTTCCTTTCCAGATCTTTAGCAGACGTCTAGCAGATGCATGTGGGAAGTGATTTGAGGGTGGGAAATGTCCACACCACTTTCTCGATGTAACAGGGTTAAAAAGGAAAATGTTGTGTTATGATTTTCATCAAAATTAATTTGTTAGATGTGATTTATTAGACCTCTGGTGGAGACAATTGATGGGTAATTTACCTTTAAGTGTGACGTCACGCCCCTTCTCCGTCAGAAAAGAGTTTATATCACGGAGAGAGGGGTAGGAAAATGTGCTCCTGCAAAAAGACACTATATTTGTGATAATACACTATTAATTTCACCCAGATTAATAAATTGAGTTTTCAATGATTTGGGTAACTATTTTAGTTGTTTTATATGAGATCAAATTTGTTAAGTTTATACATTATGTCTTCATGTGCGCAGTAGCATGGATTATGTCTTTTCAGTTTGAATACGGGTGTATCAAGTGTATGTTTTTGTTTTTGTAGATGTGTGTCAATTGCCCACTCTCTCCAGAGGATATATATTTTTGTGTTACAGAAATAAACACAACGCATGAAACGCGGTTCCTTGTGTCCTTCTGGTGTTCTGAGAGCAGTCGGATGAGGAGCGTTTCATCAAGCATCTCGCAGGACTGATGTGCCTCATAACGGGAAAATTATCCATTTGATTAGTGATTTGTTTGTGCTGAAGTAAATCAATTATGACAAATTAATTGTAAATTATACTATTGGAACTGATTTATGGACATTGTAATGCAATTTATTTCTGCAGTTGTTTGGATTGCATTACCACACAAGTTACGCCACTGTCCCTGATGAACGTCTCGGATGTTTTCCCGATTTTCTCAACATACTAACTCATCCAAAACATATATTTGCACAATGACACAGAAATAACAACTTACTCTAAATAAAATAAGCGAAAGATGGAAAAACAATCCAACCCTATCAAAGTGTAATATCTTAGCAGGAGTTGAGTTCAGATTTAGATAATGATGAATTGTTTAAATTGATCTCAAATTAAGATTATTTTTTATGGAGCCTGATTGATTTACTTCAGCCCTAAATGTTAATGAACGCATGATCTGCCAAACATGTGCTAGCATTAATAATAAAAACAATAATAATAATAATAATAAGCTGCTGTTCTTCATGCATGAATCCTTATAACTCCTGTCATAGTTAATGGTAACTTTTCATTGGTAAGAGTATTAATTCATATATTAGTTTGATTATTCATGTACTGTTATTGTAGAGTTAATTTTATTTGTGTCATAGAAACTCAGCAACTATACTTAATTTCAAATGTTTGCAGGAATCCTCCATCAACAGATTAAAATGAAATAACACTAAGCGGAAGTAACGGTGAAGAAATCGAAAGTAAAAACAGAGAAAATACGCACGTATCTGTGATTAATAAACACTATTATTCCGAACAAAGTTGATCTATAATAGCTGTTGATGGCAGAAGTTTACCTGTGCTCTCTGTTATGTCGCTTGCGGACGCCATGGTTCAGATTTACAGCAGAAAAGGAAAATCTTGTCACTTATCGAGAAACACGGCTGGTTCTGCGCGAAAGTGCGTCTGAGATGTTCTCCTGCAGTGTGGTGAAACTGAATAAACACTGGCGTAATCTATAGCCAATGAAGACAAAGTCGAAGCAGGGTCAATCACTAAAAAAAAAAAACAAACAACGAAAGCGCTGAGATCACCGCAAACAATAACAATTTTTGCTGTAAAGCACAATCTGCAAGATGTAGCGGAGTTGTGCCAACTTATATTTCTATGTCTTGACAGAGCCGGCGCTAGCCGAGTCCTGAAGAGGGGGCGTGTGAAATACTGAAAGGGGGCGGTGATCACATAAACAGGGTGTTTTTTTAAAAGTTAGTTTAATAAACAATATCGATTCTATAAAACACTAAAGTACAACAAATATATTGATAAAACACTCGTTGAAGCTTCATACACACCAGGACATTTGACTGCACACTTTTTTTTTCACAATGTTGATTCTTCTTGCAATCATAATGCAATGGACTGTGTGTGGCCTACATTAAACATTTAAATAAAAGGGTTGCTGAGCTGTGTACACAGTCATATAGCCTAATATAAAAGAGCCTACACAGGGACAGGAAATAAGAATAAAAAAAAATAAATAAAAAAAACTGCCTTGCCAGAGCATGCGCGAAGCAAAGCGGAGCTTCACTCATGAATCGTGCACCGGTATTTGTCGCGCTCCTAGCCTACTTGTAGCCATTAAAACAAATTTTTAGTTTCAGTTTAAATATTATAGGCTAATGTTACTTTTTAATTTCATTTACGTTGGAAAGTGAACAGGACATCACATAAGATTACGTACACTGTAAAAAAAAATCCTAATTTTACAGAAAATAACTCTAATTTTTTACAGTATTTTTTTGTAAATCTAAATTATGTTTAAAACTATGTAAAATTACAATAAATATCAGTAAATTAACAACTTGACTGTTATTTTAAGGATTATATCATTAATGACCAATTACAGTAATTCTTATTTTTTATACAGAAAATTACTCTATTATTTATACAGTATTTTTCTATTTTTATACATTACGTACAAATTCATGTAAAATTACAAATATCAGTAAATTTAACAACTTGACTGTTATTTTAAGGATTATATCATTAATGACAAATTACAGTAATTCTTATTTTTTTATACAGAAAATTACTTTATTATTTATACAGTATTTTTCTATTTTTATACATTACGTACAAATTCATGTAAAATTACAATAAATATCAGTAAATTTAACAACTTGACTGTTATTTTAAGGATTATATCATTAATGACAAATTACAGTAATTCTTATTTTTTATACAGAAACTTACTGTATTATTTATACAGTATTTTTCTATTTTTATACATTATGTACAAATTCATGTAAAATTACAATAAATATCAGTAAATTTAACAACTTGACTGTTATTCTAAGGATTATATCATTAATGACAAATTACAGTAATTTTCAGTTTTAATACAGGAAAATTACCTTATTTATTATCTTTTCTGTTTTCATTCAATACATACAAATCCATGTAAAATTACGAACAATATATGTAAATTAATACATAGTTTTATTTATACCATGTTTTTCTGTAAATGAATAACTCTAGCCTACTTCTAGAAAATGAAGATCCAAGAATGTGCATCAGACGTGTTCTTAAGAAGCCACAGTAAACTTTATTGTTTATATATGTAATACTCCAGTAAGGGAGTGATATATGTTGATTATAAATCACACCCGCAATGTTCATTCACTTAACTTTATAACGTGAATACAACAGAAACAGACACATACACAAATTATATACAACAAGTACATAGCTTTACACTTAACAGAAACGAGTAACGAAAGCATTAAAGCACATATAACAAACACTTCCTGTGTGTTGCGACATTGTCAGCGCGCGCGCTATCGCGGTACATTTGAGCTAACTGAACACGTTGATACTGAAAACACTTAACCCGCACAACACTCGAATATGCTAGATAAACCACTCATGACACTCAAACCTGTCTTTCCAACCGTGCATACCTGTAAGGGAGTGATATATGTTGATTATAAATCACACTTGGTCACCCACGATGTTCTTTCACTTAACTTTATAACGTGAATGAAGTCTCTCGCGAGAACTCCCTTCATCCCGCCACGCAGCGACGTGCACGTCACACGTACAACCAATCACAAAATTATGAACTTGAAATGAATAACCTATTCTAGAACACAATATATTTACAACCAATATTCATATCAAAGAACAACGAACAAACAACAAAAAACAATCACATAAAAATAAATCAAACTCAATTATTTACACATATCACATATACATTTGATTAACGCTAAGTTTTATGCATTAGCTTACCTAACCCTAATCCTAACCCTAAAAGCCTGACAATGTCAATGCCAAATACCTTTAAATATTGTGGTACTCCGACATGTTTCTAACTGACACATCTTCTACTCATAAAGATCAGGACTTACAAGCTTATCACTCGTATTTACAGCATTGTGCTTAATAACCTTAACCCCAAACCCAGGCCTGGTCTCACAGACAGGGTTAAGACTAAGCTAGGATTAGCCCTTAGTTCAATCAAGACATTTAAGTATCTTTAATATACGGCTAAAATAAAATAATAATAAGACACATTTGTTACATAAATGAATTGCCTCAGCCACAAAAGTAAGTTTATAATGATTTGTTGAACATCAAATTGTCCTAAAACGCTGCCACAGGGGCAACCACTCAAAGTCTGTCTAAAAAGTCTGTCTCATGAGACTATACCATGATTAAAATGAAACTGAAGTTTTTGTCCTAAAATAACAAGGCTGCAAAAGATCAAATGCAGACGAGAAGTCCACAAACAAAAAGCCATGCAAAAGCCCAAGCTGTTTTTGTGCTCAAAGTTGATGTGTTAGAAGCAGGAAAAATGGGCAAGCGTAAGGATTAACAGACGAGCTACTGGAGCTCAAACTGCTCAAGAAGTTAATGCTGGTTCTGATAGAAAGCGGTCAGAATACACAGAGCTTCTCAGTTTGTTGCATATGGGGCGGCATAGTCGCTGACCAGTCAGGGTGTCCATGCGGACTCCTGTCCACCGCCAAAAGTGCCAACAGTGGGCATCAGAACAGTGGGCATCAGAACTGGACCACGGAGCACAGATTCCGATGAATCATATTTTGTTTTGCATCATGGTGGCCAGGTGCGTGTACATTGCTTACAAGACTTAAAGGATCTGTTGCTAACATATTGGGGGTCATGACTACGGCTGCCAAACAAAAACCGTAAAAAAAAGGTAAAATATCTTACTTTAAACACGGGAAAAATCTGTAAAATAACATGTTTTTTCACTACAATTTTTAATGAAAATTTCTGTAAAATTATTGTTTTTGCACTTTATTTGAATTAAGATATTTTACTTTAATTTTATGGTTTTTGTTTGGCAGCCGTAGCTGCCAGTCAATTACCATTTTTTTACGAGATTATTTTTTACAGTGTAAGAATATGTCAGAAGAAAAGTGATCACATAAACAGCATTTATTTAAAATATAATCGTCACATAAACAGCATTTATTTTAAATATAATCATCACATAAACAGTATTTATTTTAAATATAATCATCACAGAAACAGCATTTATTTTAAATATATTTTGTAACAATATACATGTCTTTGTCACTTTTGATCAACCATTAACCAAGACTTGAATTGTTTTCAAACATCAGTAACAGTTAATGGTGCTCTATAGAAAATAGAAAAACGACAAAGAAATGTAGCTACTTACAAATGAGCACTGAAAAATCTTACGGAAGATACCTCAGTAGAGCTGCAATCTTCTCTTCAATGAGTGAAACCTCCTCAGCAGTAACTCTTTCCATTCTTCTCTGAATTTTCTACTTAGGTCATTTTCAAATGCCAGCTGGATCAGGTGTGCTTTTCGGCTATGCAGCATGCTGCATCTGTGCTCAGAAAATACATTCTTCAGTGTAGAGAAAGAGTTCTCGCACATAGCAGTCGAGGCCCCAAATGTCAGTGCGTGTTTTAAGGCACTCAGCACCACTGGCATGGCTTGGAAAACGGCAGAGAAATTTGTAAAAAGTTTAACCAATGTCAGATTCTCATCCTGGCCTGTGCACCGCGTTTGCCAAAACTGACGTGCAACGGTGAACTGAGACTCCACCATTTCGGTTTTCGTTAAATCCAGTAGTGGTTGCACGCTTTCCGCATTCAAAAAGTTCTCACTTCCAGGGTCCAGTGTATCCAAAGCTGCCATGTACTTGCTATTGCGTTCACTGAAATGCACGGACATTTCTCAGAGAACGGAGTCAATATTGCTAAAAAACAGCCGATTGCACTCCTGTTCAATGTTGTCTTGACTTCATCCTGCTCTCCTATTGGTCAGCATCGCTCCAACCAGCCTCTGCGTAGCGGCGTTCCTCGCCCATTTTGTCTGTGCTACGCTAATGCCAAAGTTTGTCCGCGCATTCGCATAGAAGTTTTGTTTCTTGTTTCTAACAATGTGTATTTATAAAAGAGGCATCTTTGGGTCAATTTAATATCTTTTAAAGATAAGGAAATAAGTTCCTTCTGGACGCCCCACTCTCATCTTCTGGGCTTTTTGGCGACACTGTTGAGAAGGTCGTTGATAAGTTCTAGGAGGCTGCCAGTGGCAATTAGTGTGCTACTGCCTCGTTGCTCTCAAATTAGAACTCCTCTCAACGGGCCGCTCTGAGGCAGAGCGTCACAACCCGCTAAGTGTCTGCCACTCAAGCACCAGAGGCCAGCCTTGAGAGGCTGGATCCCTCATTAGAATTTCTGGTTGCATCTCATGCCTACCAGAAGTTTCTCATTGGGTCCTGCACAAAAAAAAAAGTTTTGCTCTAGCTCTTTCACTTCGCACGTTCATCATATGCATGGTCTCTTAAGTCCGCTCCCCAGCCCATAAGGGACGCATCCGTCGATAGCATTACGTGTTGCCAAGGAGCTCCCAATGCCACGGTTTATGAATACATTGTTTCCTGCTTGTCTCGTGTCACTGTTGTGATGTTTGTGTGTGTGTCAGTAGGTGTGCTCCAAGCCACTTGGATAATCAGCGTCGGCAGCTGTCACTCATCACCACACCTGCTGCAGCTCATTCACTCAACATACATATACTCACTCACTTCTCGTCTCCATTGTCAGATCGTTGTTGATGTCTCCATGGTGTGTGTCCCTCCTGTTCGGTGTTCCAGTCTTGCCTCAGTTCCTGTTCCTGTCTTTGTGGATTGTTCACCGTCTGGATTGTCTTGACTTCACTCTTCACTTCACCATCGCACCGGATCATCTCAGTTCCTGCGCCATCCGTGACCCGTCTCTCAGTGACTTTAATTTTCCATTATTTCAATAAACACTTTTCGACTGCATTTGCTTCCAGTGGTTCATCATGACAGAACGATCTGACCAAGGCATGGAAGCAACAGGCAATCTATCGTCATCTCTGGAAGATTTCATCAATCGCAGTATTCATCGCATGCACTCACAAGAGCAAAATCTCAACGAGACGGCTATAGGGAACGTCGGTGTGGGAAAAACAAGATCCGTGCTGCGCCTCATTCCAGAATCTCTCCGAAGAGATGAGGCGAGTGTTCGACCAGGCCGTTTCCGGGAGGGAAGCGGCCAGAATGTTGGCGGATCTTCGCCAAGGAGAAGGATCAGTTTCTGACTTTTCAATCGAATTTCGGACTTTGGCTGCGGAGAGTCAATGGAACGAGGAAGCGCAGTGGGACATGTTCCTGCATGGGCTGGCTGAACGCGTCCAGAAGGAGATTTATACTCAGGACCTTCCTACTTCTCTCAATGGACTTATAGAGCTGGCTCTGAGAGTAGATGATCGTTTGACCAGGGCCGAGCGTAGGACTCTTCCTAACCGCATTTCTGGAGTTACAGAGAGTTCCTGTTTCAGCGGAGGGGACGCGGTCAGCACCGCCCACGATCACGAACCCATGCAGGTAGGGCGAGCTCGGCTTTCCCGGGAGGAGAAAGAGAGGCGGAGATCTCAAGGCCTTTGCCTGTACTGTGGAGGAGCCGGGCACTTCGCTTACAACTGTACGGTAAAAGGCCAAGCCCGGTAGTAAGTATGAGGCTACTATCGGGTGGGATCTCCGCTGAGAAGACTTTCCGGTAAGACTGAGATGGTCATTCAACATGCACGACTATCAAGCACTTCTGGATTCCGGGGCAGAAGGTAATTTCATGGATCGCGCATTTGATGTCAAGCTCCAGATTCCCCTCAAGACTCTCACTAACAAGATTGCCGTTCACGCACTTAATGGTCAGAAACTTCCCACCATTGCACTCATCACTGAATACATCACTTCTGACAACCACTCTGAGACTATTTTTTTTTATTATTTTGGACTCTCCCCTTGCACCCATCGTTCTTGGTCACCCCTGGCTCATTCAACACAACCCCAAAGTGGACTGGATTCAGAAATCCATTGTGGCTTGGAGCATTAAGTGTCATGAGTCTTGTCTTGCGTCTGCATGTCCATCTGTTTCTGTTTCTGTTTTTCAGGAGGAAACAGTGGATTTATCTAACGTGCCCGCTGAGTACCGCGACCTGAAGGAGGTGTTCAGTAAGTCTCGGACTGCTTCTCTCCTTCCGCATCGTCTCTATGACTGTGCCATAGATTTATTGCCAGGTAAATCTCCGCCTAAAGGCAAGTTGTATTCTCTTTTTTTGCTCCAGAAAGGGAGGCTATGGAGAAATATATTTCTGATTCACTGGCACCGGGGTTCATCCGCCCTTCCTCTTCTCCAGTGGGGGCGGGGTTTATTTTTGTGGGGAAAAAGGACGGGTCTCTGCGACCTTGTATTGATTACCAGGGGCTGAACAACATCACGGTAAAGAATACTTATCCTTTGCCGTTGATGTCTTCAGCGTTCGAGAGGTTGCAGGGAGCGTCAATTTTCAAAAAATTGGATTTACGTAACGCTTATCATTTAGTCTGCATTAGGGAGGGGGATGAATGGAAAACCGCTTTTAACACCCCTAGTGGGCATTTTGAATATTTGGTTATGCCTTTTGTGCTTTCCAACGCCCCAGCGGTCTTCCAGGCACTCGTCAATGACGTGCTGCGAGACATGGTCGACCAATTCACATATGTCTACCTGGATGACATATTGATTTTTTTCTCGTCTCTACAGGAACACGTGCAGCACGTCCGACGAGTGCTTCAGAGGTTGCTAGTGAATGGGCTTTTTGTCAAGGCGGAGAAATGCGTGTTTCATGCACAGTCTGTTCCTTTTCTAGGATACATCGTGTCGTCTGGGGGAGTACGTATGGATCCTGAGAAGGTCAAGGCTGTGGTAGATTGGCCAAGTCCAGATTCCCGTAAGGCCCTACAGAGGTTTCTGGGGTTTGCCAATTTTTACCGCTGCTTTATTCTCAATTTCAGCCAACTAGCCGCTCCTCTGATTGCCTTGACCTCCCCCAGAACTACGTTCAGGTGGTCAGACACAGCCGAGGCTGTGTTTGCCAAACTGAAGGGTTGCTTTGTTTCAGCCCCCATTCTCATTGCCCCTGATCCATCACGGCAGTTCGTGGTGGAGGTCGATGCGTCAAAGGTGGGTCTGTAAAAAGGGTAGGTGCAGTGTTATCCCAACGTTCTTCCGCAGATAACAAGATGCATCCTTACGTGTTTTTTTCCCATCGGTTATCTCCTGCTGAACGTAATTACAACATTGGTAACCGAGAGTTGCTGGCGGTCAAGCTTGCATTGGAAGAGTGGCGCCATTGGTTAGAGGGCTCAGGGGACCACAAGAACTTAGAATATATCAGAACTGCCAAAAGAATGAACTCCAGGCAGGCTCGGTGGGCACTTTTTTTTGGTCGTTTTGATTTTACTCTCTCGTACCGCCCGGGTTCCAAGAACATCAAACCCGATTCTTTATCGCGCATTTTTGATCGTTCCGAACGCCCGTCTACTCCCGAGTGCATTTTACCAGAGACGTTAGTGGTCTCTACACTCACATGGGAGGTCTACACTCGAATCGAAGGTCAAGACGGCCTTAGAAGGGGTAATGCCTCCGCCCGGATGCCCACCGAATCGGTTATTTGTGCTGGAGGGATTACGCTCCATGGTCATTCAGTGGGGACATTGTTCTAATGTGGCTTGTCATCCAGGAGTTAAACGCACAGGATTCCTTGTTAAGCAACGATTCATGTGGCCTCATGACGTTCACAATTTTGTTTTGGCTTGCTCAATTTGTGCCACTGTGCCACTATTCCGACTTCCAATCGGTCCCCTGATGGGTTTCTTCAACCGCTGCCAGTCCCTTCGAGACCCTGGTCACATACTATTTCGCTAGATTTTATCACCGCCCTTCCGCTTTCTCAAGGACACACGGTAGTTTTAACCGTGGTGGACAGATTCTGGAAGGCGGCTCATTTCATTCCCTTGCCCAAATTACCCTCAGCCAAGGAGACAGCGTTAATAGTCGTTGATCACGTCTTTCGCTTACATGGCCTCCCGACAGACGTGGTTTCCGACAGGGGACCCCAGTTTGTGTCCAAATTTTGGCAAGAATTTTGTAAGTTGTTGGGGGCGACTGTGAGTCTGTCCTCTGGGTTTCACCCCCAGAGCAATGGTCAAACTGAGAGAGCCAACCAGGATTTGGAAAGAACGTTGTGATGTTTGGTTTCCAAGAATCCTTCTTCATGGAGTCAGCAACTCTCTATGGTGGAGTACGCCCACAACTCGTTACCGGTTTCGTTCACGGGCCTGTCTCCGTTTGAATGTAGTTTAGGTTACCAGCCACCCATCTTTTCTAGTCTGGAGTCCGAGATCGCTCCGCTCAAGCTTTCGTCCAGAGGTGTCACCGCACTTGGACTAGAGCCCACGTGACTCTACTCCAGGTGAGGGAGCGCACCAAGGCCAAGGCCAATCGCCACCGGTCGAAGCCTCCGATATACGTCACGGGTCAAAAAGTGTGGCTTTCTACTAAGAACATTCCTCTCTGCTCCGTTTCTAATAAACTTGCTCCCAAATTTATTGGTCCGTTTACTATCACCAAGATCATTAGTCCGGTGACAGTCCGCCTCAAACTCCCTCCAGCGTACAGGAGGATTCATCCCGTCTTTCATGTGTCAAAGATAAAGCCTGTTTTTCGTTCTAAACTTAATCCGCCAGCCCCGGTTCCTCCACCGCCGCGACTCGTAGATGGGGAACCCACTTATTCGGTTAATCGTATTCTGGACTCAAGGCAGAGGGGACGCGGATTCCAGTACTTGGTGGACTGGGAAGGTTATGGTCCGGAGGAGGGAAGTTGGGTGCCTGCCAGAGACATTCTGGATCACTCCCTTATTGATGATTACAATCGACAGGTAAGGGAGTTGGGGAACGCCAGGTGGCATTCCTAGGAGGGGGGGGTACTGTCATGGTTTATGAACTCCCATATCCTGTAAACAAATAAACCATTTTTACATGAAACTGATGGAATCCAGAGCGTCTGACCAACATCCTATTGAGGAACACAGGACACACACACTATCACCGTGGAGATGAGTCCGAGTGCAGGAAGTTTAACAATCTTGCTGTAACTCCATAATTCCTGAATACAAAGACATAAACAGGTAAGAGACAACTGAGAGAGACACATGACAGAGGACAAAGAAAACAAGAAACATCCACGACATGAAATGATCAACTGACAACACAGGGAAGCCACAGCTGGAAATATAAAGGGTAGGGGGACGAGCAACAGGTGTGGGAGATCAGCCCGTGATTGTGCTGACAGAGCTGAAGAAACTGTCAGGACAATACAGGAGACATGACAACCATGTCACATCGACGTTAATGCAAGACAAGGAACACACCTAAACAAAGGGCGTAAATACACAGAGCAAACAAACATAGAAACTAACTAGACAAACCTGAACCGGGACTCAAAACAAACTAGCAGAACACAATGAAACTGAATCAAATCAGAACCCACACGTTACAGGGTGTGAGAGATCAAGTCAACTCAAGCACAAAGCAGGAGACAAAATGATTCATTAGCAGAGTTTATTGAATAATATTTGTTTTCATGTTTCAAATTCAAACTTTTTTATTATGCCACAAGCAATGGCGATGGAAATTACTGTTTCACAACATCTTCCTGTGACATTAAAAACTTTCTCTGATCTCCTACTTACTTGCAAAGAAAAGACAGACCAAACATAAGACTAAACCATAATGAAAAAAATAATGACTAATCAATTCAATTAGTATATGAATGGCTTAAATAATTATATGATGAAATGAAATTATTGAATAATAAATGATTATTACTGACTGCATGAATAATTAAATAAATAAATGAATTAATGCATATTTAAGAAAGAAAATAAACCATAACATCCACCACACAAAGATTACTATGAATAATCCTTAAATCAACACAGGACACAACAATGTTGAATTAATTGTACATATATGGAAAATATTAAAGTGAATTGCAACGAAATGTCAGTGTAACACTTCCCAGTGGGATTAAAAGGATTCACACAGGGGGTTGCACATTTAATGTGGTTTTATTCTGTAACATATGAAATCACAGCGTTAGCAGCGGCTCTCGTGGTTACCATCACTCACGCAAATTCTCGTGCTTCAACTCTCTCACGAGATTCAGTATTTCACTCAACGTTACACTAGCAAACATCCAAATCTCTCATAACTCAGTATTAACCTCTTATACCAGCAACTACACTCTATTCTCCATTAACATTTGTATTATCACATAAACTGGCTTTAACATAAGCTACGTGCAAACTCTTCAAAACAATATATAAACTTGCTTCCCGCAACATTTAACAACTCAGGAAATACACACACACACACACACTTAATACATTTACACTCTAATCGGACAGTTTTTGCACCAGTTTACCTGTAACATATGAAATCACAGCGTTAGCAGCGGCTCTCGTGGTTACCATCACTCACGCAAATTCTCGTGCTTCAACTCTCTCACGAGATTCCGCGAGAGTTCAGTTCCCCAACCAACACCGTGCGATTTCTCCGCCACCTACTGGTGTACTCCGGCACTGCAACCCACTCAGTTCACACTGTATACTTTATCCTACCCATATATATATCTTTTATATAAGATATAGATATCTAAGATATCTTTTAAACCTTACCTTTTACAAGGCCCACAGTCATTGTACTACACTCTCCCCTACTAAATTTAAAATGTTAACACACAATTAACATTTGCCTCTAATTAATCAACGACCTTCTTAACAAACGCATTATAAAAGTTATGATGGCTTACATCTTGGACACATGAAATATACTCTATAGTAGGTCACATTAACCCTTAATTACACGGTCCATTGTTGTACAATTATATACTCCCAGCACAGTAAACACTTTTCTCGCTTGTACATAGTCCTTGGTAATAGACACTCAATTCCGGCCAGACAATTCTTTAGTCTATTACCCATTTCAGATCGTGTCGTAGAGAAGTCAACAATAACCATGGCTGTTTAGATTTAGCAATCGAAAAATCAGTCTTTTTTTCTTTTTCACCTTCCTCATTGTCCATGAAAACCTTTGTTTTCACTCCAGTCCTGCTTACAAGTAACCCACCAGTGTAAGTTTAACAGTTTATCTCCAACATTGTCCAAGGTCGCCACAGCCCATGGACTGCTGACTCTTTACCCACATTTAGTTTATCCATCCCCACTTCCACCACAGATGGCTGACCAAATCTTTCATAGGTCAGAATCTTTGGGCGACGGCGTTCTCTTCTTGGATAAGAATGTACACACTCATCCTCACTCTCAGTTGATACTTGTTCTTCTGATACCTCAGATTGTCCTGCAGAGATGACAAGATCCTCGATTTGCTCCTCTGGCACAACTTCTGCTATCTCTCCATCAATCCTCTGTAACTGTCCCTCCCCGTGGTGCTCTATGCTTGGCTCGAATGGTTCTGCATCAGGATTTAAGTCACCGGTATTTTGGCACTGCCTCTTTGAAGTTGGAAACTGTAGCACCAACTCACTATCTTGAAAATCCTCGTTCTCGGACACATCTCCTTCCTCTTCTTCCAAACATTCTCTCTCCCTTCTGCTTGCTATCTTCTTTTTCTCTGGTTGTAATGTTGCTCCTGAATTCACAAGTGGTAAACTATCCCAAGGAAGAAGTAAATTCCGATGTAACACTCTCACTTTACCTCCTCCCTCAGGTACAACTTCATACACCGGACTCTCATCACTCCTTCTTTTGACGATCACATACACTCTGTTTTCCCAGTACGATCGGAGCTTACCAGGTCCTCCCCTCTGAGATTTCGAACCAGCACTCGTCCACCCGGCTGAAGGTCTACTCCATGAATTCTCCTGTCATACCCCTGCTTACTCCTTAAGGTTTCCTTGTCAGCTGTTTTGGAAGCAATCTCATATGCTTGGCGCATCCTCACTTGCCAATTCTTCACATACTCAGCATAACTCTCATTCCCTTCCGTTGTCTGGATGTTAAAAAGCAGATCTATCGGCAGACGGGGGGAACGACCATAAAGCAAATAGAAGGGGGAAAACCCTGTGACCTCACAGCGAGTACAATTATACGCATGAACCATCTTCTCAAGTGACTTTTTCCAGTGTGTCTTCTCAGTGTCAGTCAGTGTACGCAACATGGACAGTAGGGTTCTGTTAAAGCGCTCAACCTGTCCATTTCCTTGTGGGTGATAACAGGTAGTATGAGACGCCCGCACAGCACAACCTTTCTGCAGCTGATACATTAGTTGATTCTCAAATTCCTTGCCCATGTCGTGATGGATCTTTTCGGGGAACCCAAAGCGTAGAGCAAAGTCATTAAAGATCTTGTCCACCACTGTCTTGGCTGACTTGTTCTTTGTGGCATATGCCTGTGCGAAACGTGTATAATGATCTATGATGACCAAAATGTACTCATACCCTCCCTTACAGGTTTCCAAATGTAAAAAGTCTATCGAAACTAACTCAAATGGTCGTGTAGTAACGATTGAAACAAGAGGAGCTCTTGTGGCCTTATGTGGTTTCTTTCGCATTAAACATTCACATTCATTAGCAATGAAATATTCTGTGTCACTCTGCATACGAACCCAGTAGAACCGATCACGAATCAAGTTCACTGTTCTCTCTACTCCTAAGTGTCCCATTTCTTTGTGAAGCTCCTTGAATACAGTCTGGTGGCCTGTCCACAACGGAAACAATGTTTGCATTGCTCACCGACTCGAGCTTCCTGACATGCTCTGCATCCTCTTAGTCGGTTGGCGTTCATGTTTGTTACTCGTTCCATCCTGCTCTGCACCTTTGCTGTCTCCAGTGTCTCATTCACCATCTTCTTCATTTCTAGCACCTCTGCTCTGAGCTGTTCAATCATTTGGCTGGTGCTTGATTCTGCCTCCTCCCTTTTGCTTTGACTCCTTTTGGTGACGGTGGCTGAGTCAGCTTTAACTGCAGGTGTTCTATCATCTCTTTTGGGCTCCAAGCAACCTCGAGAATGTAGCTGAGGCTCGAAAGGACATATGTTGGCTTGTATTTCACTCAGTCTTGGCGACTTACTCATTGCAGCTTTTTTTAGTTTTTGATGTCGCTCTTGTTCCAAATTCGCAGCTTCATTAACTCGCTCTATCAGCTCTTCATCTTTGATTCGAGGATTGCTCAGGTAAGGCTTTAGCTGCAGCTTCACTGCTTCACTTAGCAGTCCAGTCTCTATAGAGCGAAGGAATTTCCTTTGGATCAATTCTGGGCTGAACTGTTCACTTTCATCTTCCTCACTCAGTTTCCACATTAGCTTTTCTCTGAGTTCAATTCCTCTGAATAGAAAGTTCTGAACTGATTCTTTTGGGTCTTGTGACATGTTCATTAACTTTTGTAGCAAATCAGATGGTGGATCGACTTTGAAATGCCCCCTTAGAATTGTCTTCAAGGTTTGGAGGGTGAGATCTCGTTTAATTTCAAGCATGTCTCTTAAATGGAGGCCTGGGTTCACTGCGCGTTTTACAGCTTCAATGATTTCAGTCTCTGTATGCCCCTTTCGCAGTCCGGATTCAATCTGGTTCATGAGGCTGGTGTAGGACAATTTCTCTCGCTGTCCTGCCTCCCCAATTTGTCCAGAGATCCGGAACTCCCTCCTTAGAGTCACTTCAGACAGCGCAGGTGGTGTTAGAGTGTTAGCTCTTGTCTCCTCTCTCACTCTTTGCTCCAATGCAGCAATTTTCTCTTCAAATGTCTGACGGGCTTGAGCTTGTTCCATCTGCAATCTCGAATATTTTTCTTTCAGCATGTCCAACTCATTCGGCTCATCTATTGTATTTTTTGATGCAGTTTCGGCTGGCTGTCTTAGATTGTCTATTAGCGTCCCCAGATCCTCAAGGCACCGAAGAAATGCCTCATTCTGCTCTGTTTCTTCAATGTCATCCAGTGTTTCCTCCACCAGTCTAATGAGCGCACGTCGTGTTTTGCCATCAAACCCTCCGACGGGCTCATCGCATTTCAGGTGTTGACAAACTGGAACAAGATCAGATGTGTTCAGGTTCCTTAAAGCTACGCTGATCTGATCACGCAGTTCATCCATGCGCGCCATTTTGAACTTCTCTGTTTTCTAAATTCGTCTCTGGAGCTCACTGGTTGTAACTTTCAGCTCCTGGCTGGTTGGCTCGCCAAAATATGTAACACTTCCCAGTGGGATTAAAAGGATTCACACAGGGGGTTGCACATTTAATGTGGTTTTATTCTGTAACATATGAAATCACAGCGTTAGCAGCGGCTCTCGTGGTTACCATCACTCACGCAAATTCTCGTGCTTCAACTCTCTCACGAGATTCAGTAATTCACTCAACGTTACACTAGCAAACATCCAAATCTCTCATAACTCAGTATTAACCTCTTATACCAGCAACTACACTCTATTCTCCATTAACATTTGTATTATCACATAAACTGGCTTTAACATAAGCTACGTGCAAACTCTTCAAAACAATATATAAACTTGCTTCCCGCAACATTTAACAACTCAGGAAATACACACACACACACTTAATACATTTACACTCTAATCGGACAGTTTTTGCACCAGTTTACCTGTAACATATGAAATCACAGCATTAGCAGCGGCTCTCGTGGTTACCATCACTCACGCAAATTCTCGTGCTTCAACTCTCTCACGAGATTCCGCGAGAGTTCAGTTCCCCAACCAACACCGTGCGATTTCTCCGCCACCTACTGGTGTACTCCGGCACTGCAACCCACTCAGTTCACACTGTATACTTTATCCTACCCATATATATATCTTTTATATAAGATATAGATATCTAAGATATCTTTTAAACCTTACCTTTTACAAGGCCCACAGTCATTGTACTACATCAGGAAAATATTTAGCATGTTGAATGAAAATAACCGATTAGAAAACAACACAATAAAACATCACAGATGCATAATCACTCTCTAGATTCATTCATTTTATAGACACCTCCACCCCATAACAGCTGGACTAATTAAAGCTGCACCAAACATGAGACCTGCTGCACTGTCTGTCATATAAAGTGATTCTGATGTTCGGACAAAACTGGATGAAATTCACTATTACTCCCTCTTCTTCACTTTCTATCTTTGCTTTCAATCTAGTCAAGTCAAGTCAAGTCACCTTTATTTGTATAGCGCTTTTTACAATGTAGATTGTTTCAAAGCAGCTTTACAGGAAAAACAATATAAACAAAGTTTGTTTGGCTGAACAGAAGCCCCAAAAGAGCAGGTGAATCAATACAATTGATGAATTTTAAGTGTTAAGTTTCCCCAACTGAGCAAGCCATAGGAGACAGCGGCAAGGAACCAAAACTCCGGCAGGTGACGTAACGAATGAAGAATAGAATGGAGAAAAAACCTTGGGAGAAACCAGGCTCAGTCGGGGGACCAGTTCTCCTCTGGCCAACAGCCAAACAGTGCATGATTATTATACAACAATTCAAGTCCAATATGAAGTCCAATTTGGTCCGGTTGGAGATGGGTTCATGATCGTCACAGGGGAGGGTCCAGTAGAGTCACGGTCTCCGCAGACACCCCAGGGCAGTACTGTGCTCGTGTCCAGGTCCTTCATCTGATCTGGATACGGCCCGGATCCAGCTGCCCACGGTAACCTCGGAATAAACAGAGACCAATATCAGCGTAGATGCCATTCTTCTTCTGATGTATCGAGCACATCAGGTGTTATGGGAATGTTCCCGGTTCCGGCTTATCTAAATTATGCAGCCTAACAATCATTTTACATGATTTGGATTAAAAATGTATGTATAATGTGTTATGTGTATGCCAGGTTGAAGAGATGTGTTTTTAGTCTACATTTAAACTGACAGAGTGTGTCTGCTTCCCGAACTGTAATAGGAAGACTGTTCCAGAGTTTAGGAGCTAAATAGGAAAAGGATCTCCCGCCAGCAGTTGACTTTGATATTCTAGGTATTATAAGCTGGTCAGTATTTTGGGATCGCAATAGACGTGAAGGACTATAATGTGTTAAGAGATCGCTCAAGTACTGTGGAGCTAAACCATTTAATGCTTTGTAAGTAATTAGCAAGATTTTAAAATGTATTCGGTGTTTAATAGGAAGCCAGTGCAGGTTTGACAGAACTGGGCTAATATGCTCATACTTCCTGGTTCTAGTAAGAACTCGAGCTGCTGCATTTTGGACCAGCTGGAATTTGTTTATTAAGCGTGCAGGGCAACCACCTAGTAGAGCATTACAATAATCTAGCCTTGAACTCATGAACGCATGAACTAACTTTTCCGCATTTGTCTTAGATAGCATATGTCGCAATTTAGATATATTTTTAAGATGGAAGAATGCCGTTTTACAGATGCTAGAAACATGGCTTTCAAATGAAAGATTGGTATCAAAGAGCACACCCAGGTTTCTAACTGACGACGAACTGACTGATCTACCCATTTCTGACCTCTTTTGAGCCTCTGATTCTGCTCCAATTAACTTCAACACTTTGCAAATCTGCTCCTGTCTTTGTTTCTCCTCTTGTTGTTTTCTCTACTCTTCCTCTCTCTGTTTCATCTCATATGAATTTCTGAGCATCTTCAAACATCTGATTACTGTAATGTCCTCCTCCATTCTGCTCTATCATTGAGTCAATCTTCTTCAGGAGATCATTCACCTCCGGCCTCATGCACAAAGACTTGCGTTGAATTCATACTAAAACATTGTGCTAAAGCTGTAACTGTGCGTACACACACAAAAAAATCCAGATGTATGAATCTCTGCATACAAAGGATCCCACGCATATTCTCTTCTCTTTCATATTCTTATATTCATTTCCCCACGCATATTTTTCAAATTATTTGTATTAATAAAATTACGTTATTAATTCCTTTTTTCCTCCGGAATTAATAACAAAAGGAAAAAAACATGAGTGGGGGAGTTTGGCTGATGCCGTCAATGCGGTTGGATCTGAAAGTCACACTGTAAAGAAATGGTCTGATAATCATCTTTAGTGGCATGCGGATGATCCCGTCTCACACAGCTGGCATTGTGCGGCTCAAAGACGACTGGCTTATTCCTGAGCGGTCTGCCAGTTCCCTTTGGAAAGAACCAGTTGCCAGAAAACCAAGTGTTGTCAGCACCTGTAAGGAAATGGGTATTGCGTGGCTCCTCGCTGTCTCTCTCTCTAGATTTGGACCCAACTCAGCACACACTTCTAAGAGGAACTTTTTTCCTAGCCCTTGAAAATCTGAAACTGCTGATAAGAAAAATTAAAACTAAAAACTTGTTCTCTTCAGATTCTGCCATTAACAATGTCCTTTAATAAGGCTAAAGCTGCCACTGCCATAGACCAAGGGTTGTATCAATTTACTTAAATATATATGTATATAAGAAAAATAATATATATATATATATATATATATATATATATATATATATATACACAAGCTGTAATGGATTTCCGAATCGTCGCCATCACAGGACACAGGCACACAAACATCCTTTCAACCAAATAATAAAAGAAACAATGACAGGACAACACTTTAAAGCTTCAGAGAATGATTTAATATGGTTTTCAAAACACGTTTCATGATTGTACTAAATGAACGCTAATTTAAGCTAATTGTTTAATTTGTTTGCTTCTAATAATATTTTAATATAGTAAGGGCTTTGATAATGCAGTTTAAGTTCAGTACATTCTTTAAGTTTTATTTCAGTAAACAACAGTACTTGGAATTCAACCTGTGTCAAGAATGCTTGGCTGTTGAGTGTATCGTCACACACCCTGTACTGACGTGTCAATGCTTATTTTCATCATAGATTTTATTTTCTCAATGAGATATAATCTTTATTTAACTAGAAAGTTATTGCAGTGTCCACATTTATTTCTTACAAAACATTTAAACAGGAGTACAAACAATACCTTTTATATATATATATATATATATATCCACGTAGAGTAGCAAAATAAGTAAATTGATAAATGAAAAAAAAATCTTTGAAAATTGTTGTTTTCTAATTGGTTATAAAATAGCATTATATCTTTAAAGTCAAAAGTACAGACCAACCATTTTGTGCTTAAGTGAACGACATGATCAGATCCCCCAAAACATCCCCATAGATTTTGAAATTCATTTTTTTTTTACATCGAAGGGTTTTAAAAAAACTCAATGTTCATATGAATGTGCTAATTTATTAATTTAAATTATATATAATTTCTATTCTCTGGATTTCCCTGTGTTACAAACCACTGAAACATTTCAAATATGCCTACTATACCCACAATAATCTAGATTAACCTATAATCAGATCAACTGCAACGAATCAGGCAAGTGTTGAAATATGACCAAGATGAGACCAGTATGAGTGAGGGAATCAGGTTTAAATGTGATGGAGCTGAGAGAGAGAGAGAGAGAGAGAGAGAGAGAGAGAGAGAGAGAGAGAGAGAGAGAGAGAGAGAGAGAGAGAGAGAGAGAGAGAGAGAGAGAGAGAGAGAGAGAGAGAGACACACACATCGACACATCGACACTCAGGTTTGAATTTCTTGTGTAATATGATCAATGTTTGTCTTTCATTACCTGGTGAGTCTTGAGTTAAAGTCAGAATCAGTATTAATTCATTTGTTGTGGCAGGAATAAGGTAGAATGTTCCTTTATTCTCACTAAAAAACAGTTATTATAGTAGAGAGACAAAGCACAACAGCATGGTAAAACATTTTACAATTAAACACTAAGGCACACAATAAAAGGCATCTGGCATAGCATGGGGAATTACATGACAAATTTGATGAATTCCTGTCAGCTTTATGCATATAGTCTGCAAGAAAAAAACCCCAAAGAACCTCAAAAACTATGTTCTTTGTTAATAAAAACCTCTTCTTTTTGACTTAGACCATTGTTGTTTTCACTCTGGGACAGGGGACTGAAGTGTGTGTTCCCACCGTTATTTTCTCCTTACTTTTTATTTTCGCACTTCTGTTATTTTGTTACTTTCCCTCCTGACCCTACATGAGTAGAGGTACATAACAATGACTCTCTTCATCTAAATTCTGCCCAAAGAAAGATTGAATTCATAATCTTTCTCATTGGTTTTTATTATCCTCCATGATGAGAGACTGTAGGAGTATTTAATATCCATTTGATAGTCTTCTGGATTTGAACATCACTGATCTCATCATTGGTCCAGTTCTCAGCTCCAACAAAGTTGGTTCTATTATCTGAATGTAATTCAAATGACGACGTTGTGCTTTAAACCGTTTCAAGGTGTGGATCAAATAATTTGCGTTCTTCAAGCAGATTGGAATGGGTCTAAAATAGTAGTTGTATCCAGGTATGAAGTAAACTGTAAGTGTACAACTTTTTCCATAACCTTTGAGATGAAAGGGATTTTTGAATATAGGACTGTAGTTGTTATGATCAGTAGAGTCAAGATGAAGTCCTTTCAGTAGCGGTAGAACAATAGCATGCTTAACACTTTCTGGAAATATCCAGCTTTTTAAAGAGCTGTTTATTTTAGTTAACACATCGGGGCTGATTGTGTCTAAAACCTCTCTAAACAGATGACCGGACAATACAATTGACTGACAAAATGTGCGTTTCATCCTAGAAATTATTTTGAGTAATTGAGAGAAAGACACTGGTTGAAAGTTTGTAAGATTATTGGATGGAAGGAATAATTGAGTGTTGTCAAGAGGAGTGAGGTGTGATCTAATATCCTGTATTTTCTTAACAAAAAAATCAAAGAATTGTGCACACGTATCAGGATTGACAAAATGAACTGAACAAAAACAGGATTAAGAACTGAATTTATGGTTTACTCAGAAGACAAGTATGTCACGCACACAATATTCTGGAGAGATTTAATGTCTTATTTTATCTTCAGCTGATTTCATCTCAGACTGTGGCTGAAGTCACATGTAGTTCTTCTGTTTCTCTTTTCTTCAGTGATTCTACTTATCATCAGGTTTTCATCACTAATGCTCAATTAATCACTTATTATAGTATTTATTTTATATATTATAACTTTTAGAATTTTTATTGTAAATTACTCTGTGTGGTCTTTTATAATATTGTTTTTATATTATGTCATTTTAGGCTACATATTAAAAATGGAGGCAAAAACCTGTTTAAACTTGGTCTTCTTGAAGACAAAAGGAGCTGAGGAAAATGTATCAGGAAACCAATCAAAGAAAAGCTCAAAATCCATCACACAAAATGTTGCTGTGCAGTCGTTTACTGCCAATGGTTTTCCAGTCTCTGTTTATGACACGCCAGGATTATCTAACACAGAGATGAGTGAAGGAGAGATTCAGCAGATTCTTGAAAAAGTTTTTCAGAAGTGTGATTCGGGTCCCTGTGTTTTTCTGCTGGTCATCAAAGCTGACAGATTCACTGAAGAAGAAAGAGAAACTGTGGAGAAGATTGAGGAACTGCTGGGAGTAATCAGACATGTCATCCTTCTGAAGAAAATGCATAACTATGGGAAATTATTAAATGCAATGATAGGAGTTGAATGCCATTTATGTTTGATTTAGCTGCTCCACATGTATGTGGTGTGATATGTAAATACTTATTTACATATATAAATACTTATGTGATATGTAAAAACATATTAGTAGTAGTAGCATGTAATGTGTGATTTTTATTCTGGTTAAGTTAACTTTTACATGCTTATTTCACAAATTAATTTGTAAAACATTGTATGCAGCATGTAAGACTGGCTTTATTTCCTGACAAAACTGCACTTTAATAAATTCTACTGATAATACAATAAATGCAAAAAGGAAAAATCTTACCTTTCTTTCTTGTTGCGCTTCCCCCATGCATAAATACCCTCCTGTGTGTGTGTGTTCCCTTGTCTTTGTCGACCGTTGATACTGTTTGACGTTGTGTGTGGATGTTGATCTCCTCCTGTGTATCCGAGTAGTTCTGAGTTTGCACGTGTGCCGCTTTGAGTTTACATTTGAAATCTTTTTGCACGATGCTTCTGTGTTCTCTTTCTCTGCGATGCACACAGCTCTCGCCATGATGACTAATGATGTATAAGAATAATTATACTGATATATAATTTTATTTTTATTTATTTTTTGTCAAGTGCAATTCATGGTTTACTTTCATCTATTTATTTATTTATATATATATATATATATATAGATGAAGGGTATATATATATTATACATATAATTACATTTTTACATCTATGCATTTGGCAGGCACTTTTATCCAAGCGATTTACATTGCATTCAAGGAACACATCATTTTTTGCTTTGTAATTCCTCTGCTGTGCTGTTAATTGTGAACTCCCATATTATATTCACCATACAATGGTCAAAATTACATGGGGAACCCTCTCAAGGAAAATACTTTATTTTCTTTAGAAATATTGAATTGGCATTGCAAGATATCCTTGTGAATAATCAACAATTGGTATCGGAGGAGAAATTTTGCATCTCTACTAGCCTCATGTTTTACTAACTAGATCGACTTTATTTCTGTCAGGTGTCTACAGAAGCTCTTATTGAGAATTAACAGAGGTTTAGATGTTGATCATTTATATGCAGTGTTACGTCTGAAGTCACCATTATGGTAATCACAGTTTGTATACCAGGTCCAGACATTATACTGTTAAATGTACACATCTTCAAGTAGAATTCACTCTAAATAGTTTATTTGCACATTCCTGAAGTTGTTGCCTGATCAAGTTAAGTGTCCTTTTAACTGAAGTGATGTCATTCCAGAGAAGTGTGCTGCTCAAATTTCTCCTCGCCCATCTATATTCAGTGGAGTTCACTTATCTCGAGTCATGGTTAACTCACCAATACTATTATGTCGACGATTTTGAAGTGGAACCGCCAAACTCCCTATTTGTCTCAGTATTTTCTTGTTGGTTATGTCGATTCCTTAATGTCGCCGAAATCTAGTATCTCGAGCATAAATGAGAGACAAATTATCCACTTCACATGGCTATTTCGTGACTTGTGCCTCTGAGTTCACTGAGTTTGCGTTGCAGGTGCAGCGCGCGCTCACTTCAGCGACAGTTCACTCACGTTGATCTGAGGGATAACACACTGCAGGTATTCTGTGTTTTTTTTCTTCTAAAAATATATGGTGTTAAGAGAAAACTGGACAATCAATCTCAAAGATGTGGACGATGCAGTGTTTCAGTGGTTCACAAATACACGAGCAACAAACCTTCCCGTCAGTGGTCCCTTGCTGATGGAGAAGACGGACATTCTTGCTGCAAAGAGTTTGTCTTGACTTTAAAGCAAATCCGGGGTGGTTGAATCGTTTCAAAAAGAGGCACAACATTGTCTTCAAAGTGATTTGTGGAGAGAGCGCTGCGCTGCGGTTAAACAGGTGGATTAAGCAAGTGGATTCTTGGCTTAAGACTCAAATGTGCACAGTTCTGGATGCCTACGAGACTCTGAACATTTCAGCCGATCGCTTCATCAAACAAATCGCGGCAACACTGTTGTGTAAAAAAACACCAAAAACACGAGCATCTATATTCTCATTTAATCTCGTTTTTCTCATTTACATCATGTACATCAATCAATGTTAATTTTTCTTTCTTTAGTGTTGTTATCTTTGGGCTCTGACAGCTAACAGGTCTTCCACCACCGTCACTCTGACAGCTGCGCTGATTGGCTGTCTGACCTGTCAATCATGCAAGAAAGCGTGATTGGCTGTGCTGCCATGAAGGCGGGCTCTTCTCTAGAAAGGGACGAGCAAGAAACTGTTTTTCTTTCTTTTTCTTCTGATTCTGACTTTCTTGTTGCTTTCTTATTGCGTGAATTTCGCGCACAAGCACTGTGTACAGATTATCTGCATCTGAGGGTTATATGTGGGGAAATCGGTAATATATATGTATGGGTTGTATGTTAATATATGTAATAAATGATGTATGGGTTATCTCGCGATACGGTTATCTCGATGCTTTTTCCCGACCCCCGACGCCGTCGATATAACCGAACTCCACTGTATATTTAAAGTGGAGTTCAGTTCTGTTGACGGTCTAGGGGTTTGCAAAAAAGCATAGAGATAACCAAGGATCGAGATAACCAACAGCAAATATGGCGATTTATTAGATGAAGCGATCAGCGTGCTATAAAAATGTACACACACTGTATATGTTTGCTAAAAACAAAAGGCATATGTGCAGCAACTAACAGCAGAGATTTACCAGTATACAATTAAAAAAACACCTTCCATTCTCCATACAAACCTTTAATTATATTCTCCAACATTGCAAACACAGTTTCGCTCACAGTGTAAACAGTCATAACATATTCGTGAGGTCATCAGCTGTACTAGATTGCATACTTTCTTGCGTTCTGCCTGTCTAATGTGCTTTCTCAACAAATTCGGCTTCGTCCCATCATTTAACCGGGTTCTTCAATCCGCAGCGGCGCGGTGTTGAGCAGAGCGCGCGTCAGAACAGAAGCAGGTGTGTGTGTTTATCTAAGCCTCATATTCATTGGTCGGCAACCGCTCGCTACCGACCAATGTCAAAGTATTTAAGAAAACCCATCAAATCAGAGAAGGCGGGCTTTATGTGCACACAGAAGCGGATGAGGCTTTGGGATGGGGTGGGGGGCAGCACTCGCTGCTCCTTGAGAAGAGTAAGAACTATGGATGAGCGAGTACAGCATTATCTGTATCTGTATCTGTATCTGTTAACCATATGAATTATCTGTATCTGTATCTGTACTCGGACTGGGCGGGGCCTAACCTGGAAGTGGGTGGGATTTAACCCAGAAGTGGGCGTGACTTTAACCAGTATGTTATTTTTAATCATGCAATTAATAATAATAATAATAATAATAATAATAATTCATTATATTTATATAGCGCTTTATCAAAGACTCTAAAAGTCAATTGATATGGGTAGATCAGAAATTGTTATATTTATTGCTGATTATAAAACTATTTACATGACAGCATCAGCATTGAGCTTCAGATCAATGGTTTTGATCACGATAACAAACGAACTATATACAGAACAAGTTTTGCAACAATGAATACAACACATGTGGTTGCAATTATGAAGAAAAATGTAATGAACAATAGTTCTCATTTAAGCATAACTTTCTTTTTTTAACTTTTAATTTTTTATGATCAGTGTGATTTTTTTAAATTTCCACACCAGGTATGTGTGTGTGTGAGTGTGTGAGAGAGTGAGTGAGAGAGAGAGAGAGAGAGAGAGAGAGAGAGAGAGAGAGAGAGAGAGAGAGAGAAAGAGGGGGGGACTGTGTGTTCTATGGATCAAATAGTCTGACGCTATTTTTAAGATCTGCATTCCTTAAAAATAAAATTCCTATTAAAAAAAAATACTCTGACAGGCAGAGACGCAATGCTAGTCGCATTCTATCAAGCACCACGCCTGAACAAACCCCACGTTTACAAGAACTATACTGGTTAATAAGTACTACAAACAAACCGAAATAAAAAACAAACCTGAAGCTGAAGAAACCCTAAACGTTAACGGAAGACACTGTGAACCTGAGTGACTGAGGCCACGTCCACACGAGAACGGTGCATTCCCTAACCGCTCTTTTTTTTCCTTCGTTCTAAAAAAAAATGCCGTAAACACGGCATCGGTGCAAGAAATCTCAGCGTCCACACGAGAACGCTGAAACCGACTGAGAACGGTGTAGTATAAATGCCAGACCAGTATGTGGCGCTGTAATTCTGCCACAGATACACACTATACACGGAGAAGAAGAGTTTGAGCATGCGCACAACCTTGCGCGCTGAATATTTACAGACGTGCACTGCTGCAAGATGGCACGGAGTGACTGCCCTGTTGCATTGTAATTCTTGATTTTATATTGTTTACCCTGCACTATATGTTGTGCGCACTGCTGCACTTTATACCTGTTTTTTCAGGTTATTTTTAATTGTTCTATTTTCCAATAAAAACCAGTTCTTGAATTTTTGCTCTCATTTATTTTCACTTGACATATTCAATACAACACTTTCAAAATAAACATTAGTACATTTTCAAAAAGGTAAATACTGTAAAAAAAAAAAAAAAACTGAACAAAACTTGATGGCCAGCATTTTTAAGGGTCAAGGTACTTTGTCTCCTCACTCTCTTTCCCTCTCCCTCATTACAGTCTGTGAAGCCTTTTCAGTGCAGCATATCTGGTTTTGAGACGAACAAATGCACACTCATGTCCACAATCTGTTTTGTCAGAGGAGGGATCTGACCAGTCTTAAAATACAGGTTGAGCTTTGAATTAGCAAAAACCCGTGCATCGTGTACACTCCCGGGCCACTTTATCACAACATCCATAAATCTGTACTTATAATCACAGACCGCCTGTACATTGATAGAATGTTTGCCTTTCCTGTTGATGTGGTCCCCAACCCCCGGTCCGTGGATGAAATGATACCGGGCGGCGGATCGAAACTGGAGCCGCCACCGGTCCGCGGCAAAATTTTCACGCGTTTACCGGTCCGTGGCACAAAAAAGGTTGGGGACCACTGATGTAGTCCATCGAGTTGGCAGACAGCTGCTTGATTTCTATGCGTGTGCCGTCGATCGCTCCCAAACACTGTGGCATGCCATGATCACGATGCAAACGCAAAACCAGATCCGTAAAAGGCAACTTTATGTACTTTTAGCCGTCCTGCAGCACGAGCACAATCATGTAGTCCGCCATTACTGTTGTTGCTGTTACGTGTGACGCAGCCGACACGTGATGTGATGACATCATCGTTCTCACAAAAGATGCGGATTGGCCGTCCACACGAGAACGCAAGGGTGTCGTTCTCAGATCTTTCCACTTTAGAACCCGTTCTCCAAAGAGAGCGGATTCAGCCACCCAGAACGCCGGATCCGTGTGGACGCAACGCCAATCTGATACGAAATGTATGCGGTTACAGTGATTCGCGTTCCCGTGTGGACGGGCCCTGAGAGAGAAAGACACCTGTTCTCATCTCAGTGTTCTGCGTGTGAATGAGCAGGGCGGAGCCGCGGGACAGAAAATCTGCATGTGTGGGGGAGGGGTGCTGTGACTAGCCTATCACAGAACGCAGACACAGTCAGCTACCCAAAGAGGATTCTTATTCAATCCGAGCACAGATAATGACTCGTATTACTCGTTTCAGCCGAGTATCCGGCTCAACTCTAGTTAGAACGATATGTGCTTTCACTTCAGAGAGTACTGCGCGGCGCTGTGAGAGAAGCATCAGTGACGGAGCAACGTGCAACGCTAATTCAGCGCATGCACAGTGAACTAGGTACGATCATCAGTCACGAGATAACCATGTGAAGTGGTGAATGACAGAATGTCTATATACCACATATGATGTATATATTGTGAATATTGTTTTTTTCTCTTTAATGTTTGGTATCATTTAAAAAATTTTGAATGTGTGATTGATAAAATGGTCTTCCCCGAAACCAGGTGTTTGTGTAGTAAATATTTGCAACCCTTTTATTCTCGTCTGGGTATTCCAGGAAAAGTGGCAGAGCAGCCATTTGTAAATCTGTGAGCAAAACCCACAAACACAGTAGTGTCGTGAGTCTTTACACTCAGAAAATACTGCTATGTGTCTCCATCTGTCTGGATTGCATATGCTTTTCTCACTTGTATGCTCATCTTTGAGCAGCTGAGGTTATGAATTTATTATTCCTTAATTGACATAATTGTGTAATTGCCTCGATAAACTTTTAACTGACAAATAAAAGGATATATTGTATTGATTCTGTATTCATCTGAAATCATTATGACTTGCAGATTACCGGTAAGTAGATTATGCTGTTTCTGTGTCCAGGATTGGTCAATCAAACAGCTCATGAATGAATGTAACAGCAGCACATCATCTGAAGATCTTTTGATTTCTGTCTATCACTCACATGGCAAGTTGACCAGAAGTGACTAAATAAACTGCACTTTTTTTATGCAAATAAGCGATAGGCAACTGAGATAAGAAGTATTGGTTAACCCTGAACCTCTGTCAGTTATAGTTATACTCGTTATCATCAGGTGTTCATCATTAATTAATAAGTTAGCTCATTAACTTTTTCACTGATTGAGAGTTGCTTTAACTTTTACTTAACTTTTAACAGTGTGACAGACGAGCCACACAATGTTCTCACAAAACATTTAGCGTTCAGACATTTCAGGACTGAAATATGCACTGAAACTATTTCTGAGACCCTTAAGAGAAGTAACTGTTATTTCTAAATGTATGGGATACACATCAATCCACATAGAATAGGCGTAGACATTTTTCTTTCTCTCATGTTCACTTTTGAAAGCACATTCCTCTAACACTCGGCTTACTTTATTTCTCTGTCGTGTTCTCTCGGTTATTGCGTGGGTATAAAGCACACAAACACCTGTGGACGCTCTTATCCAGCCCTGCATTTACTCCACGTCACATCACTACCCTCTTGTGCCAGAAACAGAACTCAGGGTTCAAACCATGTAAAACAATGCAGTTTCACTACATGATTATCTCCTCTTTTAATAAATAGAAAACAATGAAAATATGGTGTTGAAATCTTACTCCTGTCAGAAGGCAACTAAAAAATGAGCAATACAAATATATTTTGTACAGATGAACATTAGCTGAAAACTGTTCAATACGGACTATGAAAAGTTATGAAACACATTACCACAGTTACATCTACATTTTTCCCAATCAGGGGTAAATTGACTTCTGTGAAAACTGTCCTCTAAGGCTAAAGTAGGGTGACTGTCAATCCAGTCTCTTAGGTTTCACAGCTGGCCTCCCAGATCTGGTTCCAGTGACTGATCCTTTGGGATTGACAGAATGTGTTTGAGGTGCCGGAGCATTTTGTGTCTTTGTGATGTTCTCAGACAACTGGGAACCAACCTGAGTGTCACAGCCACCCTCCTGATCAGTGTTCAGGTCATGCACTCAATGATGTTTGTTGAAATATCTCCTGTCTGCACTTCCTTTCTCTCTCCTGAAAATTTAATCATGGTGGCACTGTCGGGTAAAGAAGAGTCCAGTAGTTTTGGGTGGGTTGGTACTGTGGTACGAAGACGTGTTCCAGAAGCATCTGATATACGTATATGTAGATTAGATTAGATTAGATTAGATTAGATTCAACTTTATTGTCATTACACAAGTACAGGTACAAGGCAACGAAATGCAGTTTAGGTCTAACCAGAAGTGCAATAGCAGCAAGTGCAGGATATATACAATGGTTGCATAAGTGCAGGATATGGAGATGTACAGGATTTACAGGTAATATGTACAATGAGTATAAATATACAGATGGTTATTACTATAACAGGTGAGTGTGTGCTATAAATATAATTACAGGTGTCTATAAACAGCATTTACATGTGAATATGTGCTATAAATGTAAATGTATATACAGATGTCTAACTATAAACAGAATTTTACAGGTAGATGTATACAATTGTTAGCTTAAGGTAAGCATTAAATGTACCCGTTGTGAAGTGGAGTTGACCCATTTGACAGTAAGGTAAGGATCTTGTGCTTATTTTGAGGTGTTTTACTCTGTTCTGCTCCTTCAGTTTCTCCATCACTGTGTGGTCTAAGTCTAAGAAGTTACTGGACGACAACTATGGCCCATTATTGCTCAGTAAAGTCTCTGGGATGCCATGGTGTGGAGACAGACGTTAGGTGTGTTGTGACATTTGCAGAGCAGGAGAGTGAAAGATTGGCCAGCTCCACATAACATGAATATAGTAATCCACAACTAAATTATAGGTTTTCCCTCAGGAAGATCTGCTGGGATCAGTGGTTCAGTGTGATTAGTGCGCTCTTTAATGCAATATTAATCACATCATTAGTCTTGTTAGCTGTGTCACATCCTCTCATCACCTCTTGTGTATTTCTACCCTGTGTTTCCTTCTGTCTTGGTTCGTTCTCATTTATTGTGTCATGTGATGTCCTGTTCTTGAGTTTTAACCTAAATAAAGCATCATTTTCCTAATTCATTAATCTTTATGCCTTCTAACCACAACAACCCTTGACAAAAGAATAAAAAAGGACCTGGCAAGTTTTGACAGAGAAAGAAGCTGCTGAGAGGAATCTGGCAGAAAACCATCTGCATTTCACTCTCTACCAGAACAGATATTAAAGTACCTGTTAACCCTTTAATTCAAGTAGTTACAGAGTAAATACAATAAAAGTGCATACAATCAATCTGATATCACTGAGCCGAAAACATTTATTTGTTTTAACTTGAACAACTTCACTCAAAATAGATTTGAATGCTCAAGTTTTGACAGAAAGTAGTACATTTTGACCCTCTTTTATTACCCTTTTTCTTCTTTCTTTCCACTGATGAATCTGAAGAAGGAATCCCATATCTCTTGATATTCTGTATTTGGACTATGAATTCTGTTTCTGACATATTCAAGACACTTTAGCGACTTTCAATGACAAGAAAAGCAAATCCAGGTTGTTTGCTTTGATGGATGAATCTGGTGTCACTGCAGTTTCAGATATTTTACACCATATTCTGTTGCAGGTATTACAAGTTTCAGCTCCACAAGTCATGAATCTTTGGTGTAATCTCCAACATCCTGCTGAGTTCAGCTTCAGAGACCTGACTTTCTAGTAATGCTTGAAACCTTGAATACTGCTGAATAGTGAGCTTGAGTCTTGAGAATCTCCAGCCCTGCAGGATCTGAGTCTGAGATGATCTGCCGTCTCTTTCTCTTCTTTAGCTGCTTTTCTTTCTGCTGCTGTTTTTAAACTTTCTGCTGGATGTCTTGAACATCTGAAGGCCTTTAAACGTCCTGTTGAATTTTCTCATCTGTTTATCCGTATGTTTCAGGAGGTCTAGAGAGAGAGACAGTCTTGAACTAAATCTGAAAACATTAAAATGAAAACACTGATGAAGTGAATCAGTGAGAGCAAGAGATGGCAGATTCTCACCCGTCCTCTGGATCACAGCGGACAGCATCATGTCCTCCTCCTCTTCCCTGATGAAGAACACAACAAATTCATCAGTAACACATCATTATCATGCGACCTCACACTGCTGGGTCTGGTGACCTCTGACCTCTGTCTGTCCAGATCCAGGCTGCTGATGATGTCATTCCTCTGCTGGATGACTGAGAGCAGGAGAGACATGAGCTGATGTTCCCGCTGTCTGTCATCGGAGCTCCAGTCTCGTTCTGGACAATCACACACACTCATCACAAACTACAAACTACACTTTACACTCACATCATTCAATTCACTGAAAAGGGTGATTTACTGCTGTTTTTTGTTCCAATACAAATATCCAAACTTTCATAAATGAAGATTTATCTACTTGATAAGCAGAATTACATTAGACTAGATGAGAAGTGTGTGTGGTGTGAAGCAGGTGTAATGACACATCGGAAAAAAGGGTAAATAAATAAAAGGAGGACGGATGACAGTGCAAGTCTAGAGAGAACCATGCCTGGGATATTTATGTGGTGTTTAATTATTTTTATATGCAGGATTCGTCCATGAAGAGCCGCTGCTTTCATTTTGTTGTTTGTTTTGTCATTAAAGCTACATTCATTGTTAGCAGTTTCCTGCCTCCTTCCCTGAAATCTCATTGCAATCTGGTTGAATAAAAATTGTCTCAAAATAAGGTGAGACCACCAGGGTAGAGAGTTCAGGACTTCCAGACCAACTGGACTCAGGACAATCAGGCCACTGGGTTTAGGATTATTGGTCTTGTGACAACCAAACTCTTTAATTTGGGACCATTGGGCTTAGAACAACTTGGACTTGGACAACCAGACTGTTGGACAACCACTGGACCACTAGATCTGGCACTTTTGGACTTGAGACAACGGGCCGTTGGACAACTGAACGTAATACAAACAGGCTAGGCTGCAATAGGTCCAACAGACTTAGAAACTCACACATCCAGTACAAGTTCTGCAACATTCACTCATCCCAGTCCAGAGAAAGAGCAAGTTTTACTAAACTGAAACTGTATTTCACCAGTCAAATCACCTTGTCTTAGAGCCAAAAGTTGAAGTGCTGGATCCATATTTGTGGATATGTTCTTCTATAACAATTGATGACTCTCCAGATGATGAAGAGTGTGAGATTACAGATGTAATAATCTGATGAATCTTCGAGTTTTCTACCAGTTCCTGCTCTCTTTATAATAAATCAAACGATCCAGATTACTGAGAATTTGATCTTTTGTCTTTAATGGCTCTTGGATCCCTTTCCCACTCTTTAAATAGTTATGGTGATTGGATTAGGACTTGTGACACTCTAGAGTCTGAGGTGGGTTGTTTTAACTGTATCATTTACATGTTTGTTTAAGGTTGTCTGACAGGTGCTTTACTTCATTTCTAATTACTGATGCTTTAAAAATGTTTATAACCTACTATGTATCATTTTATGTTCTCAATAAAAAAAATCAAAGGATCAATAAAAATCTTCTCAGTGTTGATTGTCCTTTTGGAGACATTTATCTGCTAGTATCATCATTTACATATTCTGTTGTAGAATTGATATCAGAGATGTAACAGTGTCCACTTGTTTTGTTATTCTGTCCACTAGAGGACGCTGGAGGACTGAAACCTGTGTATTTAAACTGGTGGTAACAGAAGTCAGTTTGTTTGGAAGAAGAAACATGTCATTCAAAAAGCCATTAGAGTCCAGATTGAGAAACTTTTGTTTCTAGTTCAGTCATACACACTCTTTACATGTTGACTTGGATTGTCTTGATGAATTGGTGGGAGTTTATAAGCCTCTGATTTTATGAACATCCAGTAGTTTCTCCCCAATGGTTTTTACAGCTTTACTTTCTGGATTATCAAATATCCAGAGCAAGGATTTCATTCTGGATGAGTTTCTTGAGTTTGTTGTTATAAATTGTGAAATGCAGTAAGATATTTTATTTGCATTGAGTTGATAGTTGGATCCCTCCTGTTATTTCATATATATATACAGTATATATATATATATATATATATACAGTATATATATATATACAGTATATATATACAGTATATATACACATATACATATACACATATACATATACACATATACACATACACATACACATATACACATATACATATACACATATACACACATACACACACACACACACACACACACACACACATACATACACACATATATATATATATATATATATATATATATATATATATATATGTGTATATATATATATATAATATGTGTATATATAATATATATATGTGTATATATATATAACATAATAGACATACACAGATAAATTATATATATATATATATAATTTATCTGTGTATGTAATTTATCTGTATATATAATTTATCTGCGTACGTCTATAATGCATGTTGATTATAGAGATTGAAGAATTCATGTCATTCAATATTAAACGACACAAACAGATTCACATGAAGAAACATGATTTATTCACATCACCTGGTTTGTTGAAGAGACACCTGAGCTCAAACTCTATATCAGCCTGTTGCTGCTCCAGACGACACTGTCTCAACCTGAACACACACACACACGCGCACACGCACACACACACACACACACACGCGCACACACATTATTCTTGTCTGCATGATGTGTATTCGTGTTTATGTTTGCACATCCATCAAGCTGCATGGCCTCACAAAATAACTTAATTTTCCTACATGCAAATTCAAATGCTAAACATGCAAATAACTTCCTTGATTCAAAAGGCTAAAAAATACCAAAAGAAATAAAAAAAATTAAACAAGCAATAACGGTTAGGTTTAGTTTTTATAGGGGGTTGGTGGAGGTAAAAGTTACAACTCACATATACAAAATATACAAACATTTTATATATAAAATAAACATACTAAATATTTTATTGAGAATTTGAGGGTTTTATTTTTTTTATTTTTAAGGGGTTAGTGGAGGGAAAATACAGTTATTTAAGTATAAAACCATGACATCTATGGAACGACCTCTTTAAAATAGCATGTAAAAACTACCTGTGTGTGTGTGTGTGTGTGTGTGTGAGTGTGTGTGTGTGTGTGTGTGTGTGTGTGTGTGTGTGTGTGTGTGTGTGTGCACTCACATATACACCAGCTCTGCATCTCTGCGCACTAACATGTTCTTCTTATGAATCAGAATGAACCAGTCGACGAGAAGATTCTCTGAAACAAACATCATTCATGAACATCGGCAAATGGATTGAGATGCGTGATTTATACAGGGATACAAACTCAATTACTAAGAATAAACTACTGATCCAAATAAATGTTCCTCTCCTGTTTCAGTGTGTTTGTGTGTTAGCTGGTCCTTCTGTAAGCAGCTTCATGTGTTTCTCTCTGGTCGAACAGCTCCTCATCTCTCTCTCTCCATCTCTTCTTCACAGTAACCGGTTCAGTGTGTTTGTCTGTTCACGTGTCTTAGCATTAGCATTAGCATGTCTGTTGTGTCTCTCACCATCCGTGCGTCTCCTCATCTCTGTCTCCAGCTGCACTCCTCTCCTCTCCAGCCTCAGCAGACGCTCCTCCAGCTCCTTCTGCTCCTCACACACCTCCTTCTCTGACACCAGTGTGTGTGTGATCACCTGAACACACAATCAATCATCCCTCCGTCAGACTCAAACATCTGATGATGAAACACTGAAGATTCAATCCTAAAATATGAATGTTTTGTTTTCACTAAAGGTTTGTAACAGTTGTTCGGTTCATCCATTCAGCTCAATTTCACTGGACTCTAGATTCATGCAGCATGTTCACACACTCAATCTGCACTTGCATTAGAGACTCAGAAAAGTTTGAGTTAAGTTGAGTTTTTCCCTCTTTTCCCTCTCTTCGAAAGCACATATTCCAGCAAGTTTGTCATTGAACTGTTTTGTTGTTTTTCATGAAGAATAATATTAAATCCATCATTCAAGCAACTGATTCCCCAAATTGGTGCTAATTAGAAAGCTAAAGTAAAATGCACAATTCAGGGGAAGTTCAGGGTTATTCTTCATGAAAAACAACAGAACAGTGCAATGACTGACTCTCTTAAACAGACGCTTTTACATGTGGATTGAAAGCAGATCTTCATGGTCTTGAGTCTCACTCTCATGAGGAAGGAGATCTGACTCTCGCTCGTCTCGCTCCACACGTTCAGTGTTTACCTGTGATTTCTGTTCTTTATCTGGACAGTGGGAGCGAGTGATGAAACCGTAGTGTCAGAAACACGACTATAACAGCAGGTCTATCAGTCACACACACACACTGATGAAGAAACACACAAATGAGAAAACCAGGAAAGTTACGTCATCTAAGAATGAAGAGATCAATCGCTGATTACTTAAACAAATCATGCAAGAAACAACATTTTAGATCATGTCAAACCAAGAGCACGCAGATTAAAACAAATATTCATCAATATGCATTGATTAATCTCATTGCAGCATTTAGGAATATTTTTTTTAATTGTATGTTTGTCACAAACAATGTTTGTAGATATCAGTCTTTATATCAATGCAAATGAAAAAGAATAAAATCTAAAAAAGTGTGCAACCAAATAGTTAGTTTCATCAGTGCGATCAGTGGGAAGAATGAGTTCTGACACACAAATAACACACAAACTGAGGCGATTTCACTGACATCTTCGCTCAAGGATTGGAGGGTTTTGAAAGAACATTTGATTTGTATTTGCAATATTTGATTTAAATCATCCTACTGCACAAAACAAAAGAGAACATAACTATATAATACATTAAATCTGGTAATTAAATTAAATATAACTGATTTCAATGAATGTTTTAAATGTTTATGCAGAGACACCGATTGGTTTACTAACTGAAGCCACAAACAAAATGCTGAATTAAAGTCTTATTTTCATTTCTCTGTTTGTTTTGCTGCTGGAGGAACGACGCTTAGAGACTCTCACTTCCATCTACAGGTCAGTTTGTGTCTCACCTTCCTCTTGACGAGCGGGAAACCGTGAGCGGCAGCTGCAGACTGATGCATGCTGGGAACCAGACTTGAGCTTTGTGGTTTGTGTGCGGCTGATGTTTCGAAACTGAAAGAGTTTTTCTGGATAAAGAGAAAAACACAGATAAGAACTGACGATCACAAACACACACTCACAATATCTCATGAGAAAAACAACTTCAACAAGCCTGGACAAGCATGTGTGTTTGCAGTGAATCACAATCAGTGTTTTTCTGAGATAAACCTGTTGAGCGTCTCTAACGGCAGCAACTCTATTCCCAGAACACACAACTCATCAAACCAGTCTAAATATAAACTCATCAAACCAGTCTAAATATAAACCAGCTGCAGTCAGTCAAGAACCAGCGCTGGATTGAGTCAGTCCTTCTGAAACTACTGGTTCACATTCTAGTTCTTCCTTCTGTTTTTAACCTTATTATATATACTGCTGTTTCGTTTCCTACCATTCATTTTTTTTACATATTTAATGCACAGTTTAACTAGCTCTGCATTTACATTCACTCTTTACATTCATGCATTTATCAGACGCTTTTATCATTGCATTCAAGAAACACATTCACATTCTAATCAGTTCTTGCTTTCCCTGGGAATCAAACCCATGACCTTGATGTTGCAAGCGCTGCTCTCTACTGTTTGACACACAGGAATAGACTGACATTTCACTGCAAGGTTTATTCTATATATAACTGAGAGATCATGAATCCTGTAGAACTGAAGATAAACGTTTTAATCTTGTTTTATGAGGATCATGAACAGCTGATTTAGATCTTCACCCAGCACCTCTTCATCCTTGGACTCGTCCTCATCCTCCTGGAAGGGGTTAAAGGTCGCGGGGCAGCGGCGGGAGTGAGCGGATGGAGCCGGAGCCGGAGCCGGAGGAAGACGATACCAGGGACCCGGATCAACCAGCTTCATCCAGGGATGATCCTTACGGACGGCACTCTGAGACGAGACTGAGACGAGGACGAGACGAGGACGAGACACAGTGAAACACATTTCAACTGATAGTTTAAAACATCAATATAAACCAGCAGTGCAATAATGACACACTTCATAAATATATAAAAGCATTATATAACAGCTGTATGAATAACACTGCTATGAATAAACCTAATAAAATTGTATTTGATGAGTGTTTTTGTTTGAATGAGACACTGAAAACAAGATGAAGAACATAATATTCAACCATATTAATAAAAGAAACAATCAAATCAAGCTGAGATTACTGTAACAATATTAAGATTACATAAGATTGTTTTAGTAATTATGAATCAGTATCATTCTAAAAATGGTTCTATGAAGATACGCATTTATATAGTTTAAAATTATTATTATTTCTAACATTTATAAAACATAAAACACACATGAAAACTGTAAACTCATGTTCACACTGTAACAATAGTAAAGGTTATATAGTAACACAGGGATGAAGACTCTAACCGTTGTCACGGCGATGTTCCTTTGATCTGGGGGCGGGGCAAGGATGATCCTGAGGCTCCACCTTCTTTCTGGGAGCAGGTTTGGGAGGTTCTTGTATATCAGTCTTTGAGGAGGTGGAGAGATGTCTTTCACTCATCACGTGACTTTCTGTTTCTCCTCCATCTCTATCCGTCTCACTTCTGTCTCTGCATGTCTCACTTCTGTCTCCATATGTCTCACTTCTGTCTCTGTCTGTCTCACTTCTGTCTTTATATGTCTCACTTCTGTCTCTGTCTTTCTCACTTCTGTCTTTATGTGTCTCACTTCTGTCTCTGTCTGTCTCACTTCTGTCTCTGTCTGTCTCACTTCTGTCTTTATGTTTCTCACTTCTGTCTCTGTCTGTCTCACTTCTGTCTCCATATGTCTCACTTCTGTCTCTGTCTGTCTCACTTCTGTCTCTGTCCGTCTCACTTCTGTCTTTATGTGTCTCACTTCTGTCTCTGTCTTTCTCACTTCTGTCTCTGTCCGTCTCACTTCTGTCTCTGTCCATCTCACTTCTGTCTCCATATGTCTCACTTCTGTCTCTATCCGTCTCACTTCTGTCTCCATATGTCTCACTTCTGTCTCTGTCTTTCTCACTTCTGTCTCTGTCTGTCTCACTTCTGTCTCTGTCCGTCTCACTTCTGTCTCCGTCTGTCTCACTTCTGTCTCTGTCCGTCTCACTTCTGTCTCTGTCTGTCTCAGGATCTGCGGGACGGTCGTGTTCAGGAGCAGGTTTGCAGTGATAACTACACTGCAGTGAACCCGTCTCACTGTCTTCTGTGAAAGACATCGGCAGCAGAGAGCGACGGCAGCGACTGCATCTGAAACACAGAGAGACGATCAGGACTATCAGAGAGTGTGTGTGATTGTGAATGTGTGTGTGTGTGTGTGTCTTACCTAAAGCAGGAGCGGTGATACAGGCGTCCCTTCACTAAAACCCTCTGAATGAGATGAACATGGGCGTGACAGACACTACAGACACTTTTATCTGAAGATCTGATCACATCTGATGAGAACTGAGAGAATGAGAGCAAAGAGATCAATGACTGACAGACAGAATTACACAGATGGACAGACAGACAGTCAGACAGAGAATCAGAGGGACAGACAGATACCCGAGTGTGTGTCTGCTCTTGTGTTTTGGTGCTGTGAGATTCAGTCTTCACGGGAATCTTCTGAGGGTCTGATCAGATCCAGAGATTATCAATACATTCAAATCACAAGTTTCAGCTGTAATGAAACATGATGAACATGTGAGATCTTCAGTAGTCAACAGTTTCTCATGATCCGCACCATGAGGTTTTCCATTGAAGACACAGTAGAGCTGAGAGACGTAAGTGATGATGGACAGAATATCCGGCTCTTCCACACACATCAGCTCATCCGGATCCAGCAGAGCAGGAATTCCCAACTCACGCTCCGCAACCGCAAACGCCTGAGGATGAACAGATATAAAAGAACATGTGAAGGGTGAATTACTCAACAACAACATTCATCACAGGTTCAGTTTCTCTGGAACAAAACCTGAGATCTGAGATTTATTGTCCTTTCTAGGGATAAATGAAGATATTTTAAGTCTTTATCTGAACTGATTCTTTCATCTTGCATGTGAAGCTTCAACATCTTCAGCTCCAGAAACTAAAGTCCAGCTGAACTTCTGCAGACACTCACCAGACGCATGTTCTCGTAGACGTTGTGTTTGGACAGAGAGTGAAAATCTCTGCAGAGAAAAACAAACAGAGAGCTGAAGGTCCATCAGAGACATGAAGAAACATCTGGATAAGAGAAGAGACTGACACAAGATGTTTCTAAACAGAAAACACTTCTGATATCTACATTTAAATAATCTAGATCAAGAGGATATCTAAAATATCATAAAATGTGTATTTAGGAACGTGACTCTAACACTCATATCTGTGAAATTTCATACAATTTTCTTACATTATTTCATTCTTCTTTATTTTGAATATCATAATTCATGCATATAGTAAAACAATTTATTAAGATGAAAACATTCGTTCCCTTTCATGGGAACTTCGAGCTGCGTCAGAAAACGCTAGGGGAAACCCTTGACGTCAGTCACGTGAAGATGTGTACAACCAAAGAGAGAATTACGCGTGTGAATGCAAGTCGCGGGTCAGTGACGTCATGAACAGAGCATAAAAGCGCACCGGAACCCGGAAGTGACAGCTTTGAGTGTCTTCAGCGTGCGTGTGTCAGAGAGTTTGTGCTTGCGAGTTACAAACCACTTTTCTTCTGGATTACGTGCGTTTGTATTATGGCGGAACAGGCATTTATCCCGTGTGTTTTTCCCTTCACCCGTTTTATTTCGGGTAGGGATACACACAGGCAGTGCTTTGTCTGTTTGGGAGCGGAGCACGCTCGGTCGGCGCTTGAGGGCGCTGACTGTGAGAACTGCGAGAGGTTCTCATTGCGTACTCTCCGCTCTCGTCTGGCGGTATTTGCGGATACTAACCAGACTCGCTTTGCTCAAGGTTCTGGACCCGCTGCGGCTGAGGCTCGGCGGTGTTCTCAATCTTGGGTATCGCAGATGGATCTCACGGAAGGTTGCGAGGCGGGTGCGCCCGTTTCGCAGCCTGGCTGTGTTGATCCCAGTTCCAGGCAGGATTTGGGAGCACCCGCCTCAGGCGCGGTTGCTCCCGATCTTATTGGGACTTCGGTGCTACCACTTTCTTGCTCTGAGGATGAGGAGGTGATCAGCATCGATCCGGTTGAGGAGGTCTCGCCACCCTCTTCACCAGCATATAATCTGCAGCATCAGTTTTCTACTAAACCTGCTATGGTACAGTGGATACTGTGTTTGTCTATGATGTGGGAGACCAGAGTTCGAGCCCCGATTCGGTGAACTTTTTCCAGCACTGAGGTGCTGGATTTTGTTGACATCTAGACTGCAGATGAAGGCAGCTCTCGCCTGGTGGTGTTTGCGGACACTATCCAGGCTCGCTTTTCTCAGGGTTCTGGACCTGCTGCAGCTGAGGCTCAGCAGCGTTTACAATCCTGAGGATCGCAAATCGTCTGCCTGGGAGCGGTTTCATCAGTTTTCTACTACAGTTACTGTGTACAGTTAATACTGTGTTTGCCAATGGTGCGGGAGACTGGGGTTCTAGCCCCGATCGGATTAACTTTTTTATTTTAACTTTTATTTTTTATTTTTTATTTTTATTTTTTGGCATCGAGACTGCAGATGAGGCCGCTCTCGCCTGGCGGTGTTTGCGGACACTATCCAGGCTCGCGTTTCTCAGGGTTCTGGACCTGTTGTAGCTAAGGCTCAGCGGCGTTTACAATCCTGGGGATCGCAAATGGATCTCACAGAAGGTAGCGAGACGGGCGCGCCCGTATCTCAGCTTAGCAGTGATGATTCAAGTTCCAGGTGGGATTTGGGAGCACGCGCTCCAGGCGCGGTTTCTTCCGATCTCACTGGGACTTCGGTGCTATCACTATCCTGTTCTGAGGATGAGGATGTGATTAGCATCGATCCGGTCGAGGAGGATTCGCCATCCTCTTCACCGGCGTATGAGGAGTTAATCGAGGTCGTCCCCCAGCGCCGGGTAATGCCTTTCTAGCGAATCTCCACACCGGGTGCATACACCGTGCAGTGCGATGTATGCTACTTTTGTCGGGGCTCAACCCTATGGTTATGGAGGGATGCCAAATTGGACGAGGCTCTTGCGGGATACCTCGTGCCCCAATCGGCATCTTCTCTTAAACCCGGCGCTCCCCACAAAGCCGTTGCGGGTCACATCTTTCGTGGGGAAAAGCTTATTCTGCCTCTAGTCAGGCTGCAGCGTGTCTGCACACCGCGGCACTGCTGAAGTCCTACCAAGTAGAATTGCTGGGAGACCTCGACAAGGGCGGCGGCATTGGCCCGGAAGCAGTGGCAGAGCTGCGCCGGGCCATGGATCTGTCTCTCCGGCATGAGTCCTCGGGCTCAAAAAAAAAATCCTCATTCAGAGCCTCACAGGAGAGAGTGTTGCATCCCGTCTACCTTCCCCCAACAAGGGGAGGTCGGGCCGGCACTCTCAGGCTCAGCCTTCTAGCAAAAAAGACTGATCTGAGGATCGTCTTGAATGCCAAGAAGGCTGCCAGTAAGCGTTTCTGACGCCAAAGGCAAGCCGCAACGAGGCAGTTCTCCCCGTGTGCGGCTTCCGAGGGAGCCTGCCACGGGAATACTGCCCCCTCCGAGGAGGGTTCTAGAGCATTTCACCCGTATGGTGTCCGGGAACCCCGGCCCTGTGGTGTCATCGCTCGTACCAGAGGTCAGTCTCGAGAGACTGGTTACCTTAGTAGAGTTCCAGGCCGCGTGGTCGCGTCTGCCGGGCATCTCTCAATGGGTCCTGCGCACGGTAACCTGCGGGTACGCCATTCAGTTCGGGGGCTCACCCCAGCAGGCTCTGGTCATGGAACTAGAAGTAAAACCTCTGCTGGAGTAAGGGGCCATCAAGTATGTACCCCTCACAGACAGACAGTCCGGGTTCTATGACCGGTACTTCATAGTTCCGAAGAAGGATGGAGGGTTGCGGCCCATTCTAGATTTGCGTCTAGAATTCATCTCCATCCTTCCTCAGCCAGGAAGTTCCTTTGGTTCGCCTTCGGGGGGAAGGCGTACCAGTATCGGGTACTTCCGGTTGGCCTATCACTCTTGCCCCGCACGTTCACTAAGGTTGTGGACGCTGCGCTTGCTCCGCTGCAATTATGTCGACGACTGGCTAGTGTTAGCCCAGTCGTCCAGGTTAGCAGCACGTCATCGAGATGTCGTGCTCGCTCGCATGAAGGAGCTGGGGTTAAGGTTGAACACCAAGAAGAGTGTACTTTCTCCTGTTTGGAGAACCACTTTCTTGGGAGTCGTTTGGGACTCGGAGGTAATGTTTGCTCGGCTCCTTCCCGGGCGCATTCATTCCGTTCGTTCAGCCGTCAAGAGTATCAAACTAGGCTAGCTACTCACTGTCAAACACTTCCAGAGGGTGTTGGGGCTCACGGCAGCAGTGTCCAGCGTCATCCGCTCGGCCTACTGCACATGACACCCCTGCAGTGGTGGCTCAGGACCAAAAGGGTTTTCCCCGAGGGGTAACCCGCTTCGCACATTCAAGGTCACGAGGCAATGCCTACGTGCCTTGACCCTGTGGAAGTAAACCTGGTTCCATGTCATAGGGCCCTGTGTTGGGAGCATTCGACCGACGTTGTCGCTGTCGACATTTGCATCCCTCACGGGCTGGGGAGCGTTCCTGAGGGATTGCTCCGCACAATGAGCAGACATTCTGTCGAGACAGGGGCCGAGGCCCGGGGAATGATGGCTCCACCCCGAGGTGGTGGAGCAGATCTGGGAGAGATACGGGCAGGCACAGGTGAACCTGTTACCTCCGTCAGGAACTCCCTTTGCCCTCTGGGGTACTCTCTGTCGCATCCAGCGCCCCTGGGCGGGATGCTATGGTGCACGCGTGGCCGAGGCTACACTTGTACTTTTTTTCCCCGATTGTTCTGCTCCCGGGAGTTCTTCTGAAGCTGAAGGTCTGGCCCCTGAGGGGACCCAGTTCTTCGAAACTGGTCTCACAGCCGAGGTTGTAGAGACCATCCTTCAGTCCAGAGCTCCCTCCACGAGGAAACTCTACGCTCTAAAGTGGAAACTCTTCTCTGCTTGGTGTAGCGTAAGGCAGTTGAACCCAGTAACCTGTCCCGTTGGCAAAGTGCTGGAGTTCCTGCAGGAAAAGTTTGCGGCAGGGTTGTCCCCCTCTACCTTGAAGGTTTATGTGGCTGCGAAAGAACAAGGTCTGTCCAGTACGAGTACTGGACGCTTACGTCCTCAGGACTGCTACCTGGCGTAAGTCAAACCAACTGTTCGTTTGTTTTGGGGCCCCTGAGGGGGCTCCAGCTTCCAAACAAACCCTAAGCCGATGGATAGTCGAGGCTATCTGTCTGGCTTACGAGTCGGCCGGACATGCCTCTCCCCTGAGGGTCCGGGCCCACTCTACTAGGAGCGTGGCGGCCTCCAAGGCGTTTCTCTCAGGAGTTTCCCTTGCTGATGTTTGTGCTGCGGCTGGCCTGTCCTCACCGCACACCTTTATGAGATTCTATCAATTGGATCTCGATCCGCTCCGGGAACGAGGGTGCTCTCTCAGTGAGCTGAGACACATCCGTAGGCCGGCGTCGCTGAGGTGACGTTGGTATAACGTTCCCCTAGCGTTTTCTGACGCAGCTCGAAGTTCCCATGAAAGGGAACGTCTCGGGTTATGTATGTAACCCTGGTTCCCTGAAGGGGAACGAGACGCTGCGTCTTCGCCTCAGCTCCTTGCGCCTCCGGGCCCGCTTCAGACACTCTTTTGCTGTCACTTCCGGGTTCCGGTGCGCTTTTATGCTCTGTTCATGACGTCACTGACCCGCGACTTGCATTCACACGCGTAATTCTCTCTTTGGTTGTACACATCTTCATGTGACTGACGTCAAGGGTTTCCCCTAGCGTTTTCTGACGCAGCGTCTCGTTCCCCTTCAGGGAACCAGGGTTACATACGTAACCCGAGACGTTTTTTAACACGGAAATCGCCCACTCCTCTTGGGGAAATCAGAACTTGCATTCGCGGGAGCCGACTGTTAAACTTGACTCTCGGGAGACGTTTTCCTCACTCGACTTGAAGGACCTGACAAAAAGGTTCTGCATGAGCAGGCGACGGTTTGAGGTGAGTTGGAGCAACTGGACACTTACCAGGTGGGACTGGATCTTTTTCTGAAACTTCTTCGACCTCAAAGTCAGAATCACTATCCAGAGGATTAAGTTAATGGCATCGAGTAAAGGAGCGTCCAAACAACCAGGAGCTTGAGCCCAAATGATATCCTCATCATCCCTCTATCCAACCCTCCATTGCTCCAACTCACCCGATGGAAAAGTCCAGTGATCTGCATCACATAATCCTCTAATGAATGATCATACTGCCAATGCGAGAGGAAATGGCTTTCGGCCATCTTCAAACTCTTCGTTTTCTTTGAAGACGGGAGAAACATAATACTTTTATTTTAACAAAACTCAAACATACAAAGAATCACTCAACCCAGTTTAGATGAGAATGGACCCAGACTGAGAGACGCAGGGATTAAATACACAGTGGATGATTAGAAAATGAGACATGACCAACTAAGTGGTTCTTACAGTAGATGATAATAAACTCTTGGTTCTGACAGTAGATGATATTAAACTCGTGGTTCTTACAGTAGATGTTATTAAACTCGTGGTTCTAACAGTAAATGATATTAAACTCTTGGTTCTTACAGTAGATGATAATAAACTCGTAGTTCTTACAGTAGATGATAATAAACTCGTGGTTCTTACAGTAGATGATAATAAACTCGTGGTTCTTACAGTAGATGATATTAAACTCTTGGTTCTTACAGTAGATGATAATAAACTCGTGGTTCTTACAGTAGATGATATTAAACTCTTGGTTCTTACAGTAGATGATATTAAACTCGTGGTTCTTACAGTAGATGATAATAAACTCGTGGTTCTTACAGTAGATGATATTAATCTCTTGGTTCTTACAGTAGATGATATTAAACTCGTGGTTCTAACAGTAGATGCTATTAAACTCGTGGTTCTTACAGTAGATGATATTAAACTCTTGGTTCTTACAGTAGATGATAATAAACTCGTGGTTCTTACAGTAGATGATATTAATCTCTTGGTTCTTACAGTAGATGATATTAAACTCGTGGTTCTAACAGTAGATGCTATTAAACTCGTGGTTCTTACAGTAGATGATATTAAACTCTTGGTTCTTACAGTAGATGATAATAAACTCGTGGTTCTTACAGTAGATGATATTAAACTCGTGGTTCTTACAGTAGATGATATTAAACTCGTGGTTCTTACAGTAGATGATATTAAACTCGTGGTTCTTACAGTAGATGATAATAAACTCGTGGTTCTTACAGTAGATGATTTTAAACTCGTGGTTCTTACAGTAGATGATATTAAACTCTTGGTTCTTACAGTAGATGATATTAAACTCGTGGTTCTAACAGTAGATGATAATAAACTCGTGGTTCTTACAGTAGATGATAATAAACTCGTGGTTCTTACAGTAGATGATATTAAACTCTTGGTTCTTACAGTAGATGATATTAAACTCGTGGTTCTTACAGTAGATGATAATAAACTCGTGGTTCTTACAGTAGATGATATTAATCTCTTGGTTCTTACAGTAGATGATATTAAACTCGTGGTTCTAACAGTAGATGATAATAAACTCTTGGTTCTTACAGTAGATGATATTAAACTCGTGGTTCTAACAGTAGATGATAATAAACTCTTGGTTCTTACAGTAGATGATATTAAACTCTTGGTTCTTACAGTAGATGATATTAAACTCGTGGTTCTAACAGTAGATGATAATAAACTCTTGGTTCTTACAGTAGATGATATTAAACTCTTGGTTCTTACAGTAGATGATATTAAACTCTTGGTTCTTACAGTAGATGATAATAAACTCTTGGTTCTAACAGTAGATGATATTAAACTCTTGGTTCTTACAGTAGATGATATTAAACTCTTGGTTCTTACAGTAGATGATATTAAACTCGTGGTTCTTACAGTAGATGATATTAAACTCGTGGTTCTTACAGTAGATGATATTAAACTCTTGGTTCTTACAGTAGATGATATTAAACTCGTGGTTCTTACAGTAGATGATTTTAAACTCTTGGTTCTTACAGTAGATGATATTAAACTCGTGGTTCTTACAGTAGATGATAATAAACTCGTGGTTCTTACAGTAGATGATATTAAACTCTTGGTTCTTACAGTAGATCTGGTCTGTGTTTGTGGATGATCGCACAGAAAGCCAGTCCATCTGTGAATGAGTAGCTCATATCTGTGATCTGAACATCAGAGTATCCTTCACACACATCTCGACACCAGTCCTGAAGAGCTGTCACTGAACTCATGACTGAACACACACAGTTTTATTCTGTCAGTCGGAGTAAAGCATCACTCTCTTCAATCAGGAACAGAGACTCAACAGGAATCGGTCTCTGGTTTCATCCCAGTTCCGCTGCAGAAACAACTTTATCTGTTATTAAAGCATGATCAACTCCATCAGAGCTCAACCCCGATCCGGATTAACGGTGTAGTTTCGATCAGATCGCGTTCACACGATAAACACACAGATCCAGAAAGCTGCGCTTTAATCCAGCAGAGGAGATTTTATTTTCATGAAATACTTCCAAAGAAACACTTCAACAGAACTCGCTTGAAAACAAAATAATCTACAGACACAGAATCACTGCTGCTGCTCGAGCTCGAGTCTGAACTGAGACATTTCCTTTCAGACTGTCCGTGAACGAGAGAGAGAGAGCGCAGCTGTGCGCATGCGCCACACACCACCTGCTGGTGATCAGATCAGACGCAACAGTAATTTTAAAGAGAGATATTCAAAGAGCTATCTATATTCTACAGATTTTACAGAACATATCTATAATATATTACATGAACCCAACGCAACAGTATTTCTACTGCTGAAACATTAGATCATGATATTAGAGTCATAGCAATGAATAAACTGGAATTTATTATGTTTTCCCAGCGTCACTTGGCTGTGCAAAACATCAAAGAATCTCACAGAATTCAGTCACAAAATGCATGATTTTATATATCCATATGACACAATAATTTAATCTCGATATTTCCTTTCATATGATCATATTTTAAATAATATCATGAGCAAATTATTATAAAAGTGCTTTTCCTGCCTAAACACAAAATGAGTCTTTAAAACCCGACATTATAAACATAAAAATATTACATGGATCAAAGTTAACAACGTCAAAATAAAACTGATACACAATAGAGACACATCCACTGAAACTATTGAGGAAAACAAGAGAGCGTGAGAACAATCACAACTAAACCCTGAGACAAAAACAGGAACAAACAAAGGATGATAAATAATGATGCCGTTCTCCAAGATCTTTGTCCCAAAATAAAGTAATATCAAGAGTTCCACATTTCTCTATGACAAGAATACTGTAAATAATGGAGAACTTTATTCTTTTATAATGATCTCAAAATGTTAAGAAAGAAAGAAAGAAACACAAAAAACACACATCATTTATATATATTTTTTTCAGAAACATTTTATTTTCTGAACATTTTTTAAACGTTACTAGTTTTAGAACATTCAAAGAATATTCAAGAGTAACATTTCCATAATATTTGCAAAGTGATGCAATTAATTGTTTTCTAAACGTTTTTACATTATTTAAAAAGGTGGTGTTTTGAAAATTCAGAGAAAAGCTAAAAATAATGTTTTTATAACTAAGTGTAACAGTGTGTAAAGAGAGTTAAATTCTGCACAAATGGAAACAGTTGGGTGCGTGATGGTATTTAGTAGGCTTGCGTGGAATAGGGACGGAAACCGCTGTGGGTAAGTTACAAATTCTGAGGAACGGGAGAATTGTCAGTTAAAACGTGTACAAACACATAAATAATGTGCTAATTGTGGATTAATATTTAAGAGAAATGTTGAGATGTGTTTGGCGTCGAAAGTATTTTCTTATTGTGTGTTTTGACTTGTTTCACATAAAACTGATTTCATTCTCCATTCTGTCGATCCCTTATTTCTTCTGTCTATCTCCATTGTGCAGGTATGTTTCTAAAATGAGTTTTGTTTGAAATATTGTCTTATTAATGTAAATTTACGAATACTCACCGCAAGGGGAAGATGTTTTCTGTTTTAATGAATTATTAATTAAAATGTTCACTATATGATCACAAAATTGAAAGATTAATATGTTAAAAAGACTTAAATACGGGAATTGTTGTAAATAAAGCAGAGTTAACGGAAATTGCTGTGGAACTGATTTAATTCTCCATTCTGTCGATCCCTTATTTCTTCTGTCTATCTCCATTGTGCAGTATATGGTGTGCAGAAGACAGAAGACCGTCACATAAGCAAGTCATTATTTGAACAGGTTTTGTTCTCTGGATCACTAGTAAGACCATTTGCATTTAATTCTGTGTATGTTGTTGAATTAAACAGTATTTTAACTAAACTTGAAGTCGTTTCTTTAAGAAAGCAGTTAGTCCACTGCACATTACAATATCTGACACATAACAATTACATAGCCAGCGCATATCAAAACACGATGAAATAAGGGAATGTCCCCAGATCTTTTGGATTAAATGTATTGGTCAAAAAGTATTATTAAAGAACAGACTTAACAAATCTTCTGTTTACATGACTTTCAGAGAACCAGAAGATTAGCTGGCATGAAACATAACATCCCTTCAAGAAACTGCATGTGCGCGTTTCTCCTCTCTTCGACTGCAGTTGCTCTGAGATCAGTTCTCTCTGTAGGAATGTCTTGATCTTCTGAGTGGTTTATTAGATAGCCCTGCTCTCAGAACAGATCTGCAGCTGTGAGAGGCATAATCTATTATAAAAACTGTTTTTACATCTGATTAATGTCATTGTGCTAAAACATTTCATCAGCTTGGGTCTGTTTCTTCTTCAGGAGACAAAGAGCAGCACATGATTCAAAAGTGAGAGAAGTTTAAATTTCTTTACATTTATGATGTTTGACTATCTTGTGTGATTCTGAGTCATAATTCCTGCTGTAGGATTGCATATGGCCTTCATCCAAGATACTAACTGTTGATTTTTATCTTTATTTGTTGTTACACATTTCATGGAATCTTAGGTTTCATTAGTTAAATTGATAAGTTGTCCATCACAAATTTTCCCAATGTATTAATCCCACTGGAGGAGTTAAAGACTAAAACTTGTTCGCCTTAAGGGGGAAGGTGATGCTCGCAGTAGGTAATAACTCGATAAGAGCTGTTCCAGAACAACACTGTTACACGACCAAAACTAATTACACACTGGAGTCAATTTGTGGATGTCACTGGAAGAAAAATCTACTTGAAATTAAGTGAAGTGCAAAAATGCATTGTAAAAGTAAACTTTTGCTGCAGTTGTTGCCATAAGTGTAGCCATGAGCATTTTTATTTGTTAATAACGGGTTTCGCCAGCAGGGGCAACAGAGTGCACACGACGCGTCAGTAACTAACAGCACAGAAGCAGTGTTAGTGTAATGAGTGGCAGTGTGCACACAACGTGGTTGTTAAGCTCCGTGATTAATCTGTGTTTTGTCTTTTGAAAGAAATAAATGTGTTGCCCAAAGAACGGACATTGTTTCCTTCTTAAAAGTGTAACACAAGGAATGAAGCTATGATTTTTTTTTTGCTGTTGTTGAGATCTAATTCAGTCAGGTTTCTGTAACAAAACAAGGGAATGCCGTTTAAACTGAATTGAGTTACAGTGACCCAATACACAGTTGGAATAAAGCTCAGGATGGTTGTATTGCACACACACTTTGACGCACCAGACCTGCAGAGGGCAGTCCAGTCGACACTCACTGGTCACTGAATTCTGCTTCAGTGAAAGTGTGATTTGAGGTTATTCTGCACATATGTTTTATGTATCACCCTTTATGAATCAAAGTATGTTGAGCAGCTGAAACAAACTACGCAATTAAATAATATTCAGATAATATTCATAATGGAAGATAGGAAGACAGAAATACATTTCCCAGTTGGCTCAGAAACTCTGACCAGAAAAGCCTGGAATATGTGTATATATATATATATCCCTATATATATATATATATATATATATATATATATATATATATATATATATATATATATATATATATATAGTGTATGTCATACAGTAATTGCTGTTTACATTTACATACTTGTAAGATTTGTATCAGATGTAGTATCAGAACTGAAAATACATGAATGGGTTTTTGTGTTAGTTGTCAATATATGTATATGGACCATTAGGTGAACATGGGGATGAATCTCCACTTCTATGGTAAATGTCACGGTTCATGGGTTCATTGATTCCTCCTTGTGTTGTGCGGTTGTGTTGGAGGCGTGGTGACTGATTACTCATTATCTCCCGATCCACCTGTAACTCATCACATCTGACTATTTATTCACCTCTCTCACCACTCCTCTGTCAGATCGTTACAGGCTTCCCTCCGGGTGTGGACTTCTGTCCTGTCTTCCATGTTGACTGGATTACCTGTACTGGACCCTCTGCCGTTTCTGCCCCCTGCATCCTTGCGTCACTCACTCCTGCCCGCGACTCTTCTCCTGCTTCCCCGTCGGACTTCCAGACTGCACTTCATCCGGACACTTCCCTGTTCACTCTCTGGTAAATCACCATTCACTCGCATCTGGATCCTGTTGTTCTTTCTATCGCCGCCGTAACAGAACGATCTGACCCGAAATAGATCCAGCGAGCCTTCAGGAGCTTCAGAGGATTTTATCTACTAACGATCAGCGGATGGAGAGACAGGAGGAACAGGCGGTGAATACCGTGCAGGCCGTTCAATCGCTAGTGACGCAGGTGTCCGAGCTCGGCGCGCGGATCCAACAGCTGACATTACCCACTGCGCCAACACCACCGACCGTTCCCCCCATCTCTCCGGCGATTACCAGCAGTCAAGAGCCTCGCATTCCGACTCCTGAGAGATATTCAGGTGAGCCCGATCTATGCAGATCCTTCCTGACGAGATGCTCCGTGTTTTTCTCACTTCAGCCCATCACATTTTCCACTGAGGCGTCGCAGGTCGCGCTGGTTCTGACGCTGCTGTCGGGACGCGCGGCTCGCTGGGTAACGGCGGTGTGGGCCAACAACCACCCGTGTTGCTCCTCGTTCCAGGCACTGTCACAGGAGATGACTCGGGTTTTTGATCGCGCGGTCGCGGGCCGCGAGGTAGCTCGCAGACTCGCCGATCTTCATCAAGGCAACCGGTCAGTTTCAGACTACATGATTGACTTCCGCACCCTGGCCGCTGAGTGCAACTGGAACGAGGAGGCGCAGTGGGACATGTTCCTGCATGGGCTGGCTGACCGTGTTCACAGAGAGATTTACGCCCTTGAACTTCCCCGGACCCTTAATGGACTTATGGATCTAGCCCTTATGGATCTAGCCCACGTGCACGCCCCAGTCCACCGCAGGGCTTTCAGTAGTTCACCCAGCAGAGCACGGTCAGCCCCCAGGACGATTATGAGCCTGATTTGCCAGGCCCTGGTGGATTCGGGAGCAGAAGGTAACTTCTTGGACTATTCCCTAGCTACTTCTCTCCAGATTCCCATTGTTCCCCTTCACCACCCCATCACTGCTCACGCCCTCAATGGACAGCATTTACCCGCCATTACCCATGCCACTGATACACTGACCTTGGTGGTCTCCGGTAACCACACCGAAAGAATAACCTTTTTACTCACTGACTCCCCCCTTGTCCCAGTGGTGCTCGGTCATCCTTGGCTGGTGAAACACAATCCCATGGTCGACTGGGGATCCAGTTCTATCTCAGCCTGGAGTAATCAGTGCTATGCCTCCTGTCTTGTGTCTGCCTGTACGTCTCTGTCTAGTTCTATGTTACAGGAGGAGTCGCTGAACCTGTCTAACGTGCCACCAGAGTACCTCGACCTGAAGGAGGTGTTCAGTAAGTCCCGGGCTGCTTCTCTGCCTCCTCACCGTCCCTACGACTGTGCTATAGAGTTATAGCCAGGTACGTCTCCGCCCAAAGGCAAGTTATACTCGCTTTCTGCTCCAGAAAGGGAGGCCATGGAGAAATACATTTCTGATTCGCTAGCTTCTGGGTTCATCCGCCCTTCCTCTTCTCCAGCGGGGGCGGGGTTCTTTTTCGTGGGCAAGAAGGATGGCTCGCTGCGACCTTGCATTGACTACCGAGGTCTGAACAACATCACGGTAAAGAATACCTATCCTTTGCCGTTGATGTCTTCAGCCTTCGAGAGGTTGCAGGGAGCGTCGGTGTTCTCGAAATTGGATTTGCGTAATGCTTATCATTTGTTCCGCATCAGGAAGGGGGATGAATGGAAGACTGCGTTTAATACTCCCAGGGGACATTTTGAGTATTTGGTCATGCCGTTTGGGCTCTCCAATTCCCCTGCAGTGTTCCAAGCACTCGTCAATGACGTGCTGAGAGACATGGTAGATCAGTTCATTTATGTCTACCTGGACGACATACTGATTTTTTCATCTTCTCTCCAGGAACACGTTCAGCACGTCAGACGAGTGCTCCAGAGGTTGCTGGCGAATGGGCTTTTTGTCAAGGCGGAGAAATGCGCATTTCACGCACAGTCTGTTCCATTCCTAGGGTACATCGTCTCATCCGAGGGAATGAGCATGGATCCCGACAAGATCAAGGCCGTGGTGGATTGGCCAAGCCCAGATTCCCGTAAGGCCCTACAGAGGTTCCTGGGTTTCGCCAATTTCTACCGACGTTTTATTCGTGGTTTCGGCCAACTAGCCGCTCCTCTGACAGCGCTGACCTCTACCCGAACTGCGTTCAGGTTGTCGAACGCAGCCGAAGCAGCGTTCACCAACATCAAAAGCCGCTTTGTTTCGGCTTCCATTCTCGTGGCCCCTGATCCATCACGTCAGTTCGTGGTGGAGGTTGACGCATCAGAGGTAGGGGTAGGAGCGGTTCTCTCCCAGCGCGCTCTCTCGGATGACAAGATGCACCCCTGCGCGTTTTTTTCTCATCGATTGTCACCAGCCGAACGCAACTACGACATTGGTAACAGAGAGTTGTTGGCAGTCAAGTTAGCGTTGGAGGAGTGGCGTCATTGGCTAGAAGGGTCGGGGGTACCTTTTATCGTTTGGACTGATCACAAGAATCTGGAATACATTAGATCAGCTAAAAGACTCAATTCTAGGCAGGCGCGGTGGGCTCTTTTTTTCGGACGTTTTGATTTTTCTATCTCGTACCGCCCGGGCTCTAAGAACATCAAGCCTGATTCTTTATCTCGCATTTTTGACCGCTACGAACGCCCGTCCACTCCCGAGTGCATTTTTCCGGAGAGTCTCATTGTCTCCACACACATGGGAGATCAGCCCTAGAAGGGGTAACGCCTCCGCCCGGTGGCCCACCGAGTCGATTATTCGTGCCAGAGGGGTTACGTTCAGAAGTGGTTCGATGGGGTCATTGCTCCAACGTGGCTTGTCATCCAGGGGCAAATAGGACCAGCTTTCTGGTCAGACAACGATTCGGGTGGCCCAGCATGCTCCAGACAGCGGTGGCTGTCGTAGATCACGTCTTTCGCATTCATGGTCTCCCGATAGACGTGGTTTCCGACAGGGGTCCCCAATTTATATCCAAATTTTGGAGGGAGATTTGTAGATTACTGGGAGCGACTGTAAGTCTGTCTTCGGGTTTCCACCCCCAGAGCAATGGCCAGACAGAGCGGGCTAACCAGGATCTTGAAAGAATGTTACGATGTCTGGTTTCCAGCAATCCTTCCCCTTGGACCCAGAAACTCTCTTGGGTTGAGTACGCACATAACTCATTACCAGTGTCGGCCACGGGCCTCTCGCCTTTTGAGTGTAGCATAGGTTACCAGCCACCCATTTTTCCCAGTCTGGAATCCGAAGTCGCGGTCCCCTCCGCCCACGCCTTTGTCCAGAGGTGTCGTCTCACTTGGAACAAAGCCCGTGAGACTTTGCTCCGAGTGGGGGCTCGCACCAAGGCCCAAGCCGATCGCCACCGGTCTAAGCCTCCCGTTTACGTCGTTGGTCAAAAGGTGTGGCTTTCATCCAGAAACATTCCTCTCCGTTCCGTCTGTAATAAACGTGCCCCCAAATTTATTGGCCCGTTTCCCGTCACCAAGATCAATAGTCCGGTGACGGTCCGCCTCAAACTGCTTCCAGCGTACGGGAGGATCCATCCTTCGTTCCATGTGTCCAAAATAAAGCCCGTTTTTCGTTCTCGCATTAATCCGCCAGCTCCGGTATCGATAAATTCAACCGACAGGTAAGTTCTCCTGGGAGCACCAAGAGGCGCTTCTAGGAGGGGGGGTACTGTCACGGTTCATGGGTTCATTGATTCCTCCTTGTGTTGTGCGGTTGTGTTGGAGGCGTGGTGACTGATTACTCATTATCTCCCGATCCACCTGTAACTCATCACATCTGACTATTTATTCACCTCTCTCTCACCACTCCTCTCTCAGATCGTTACAAGCTTCCCTCCGGGTGTGGTCTTCTGTCCTGTCTTCCATGTTGACTGGATTACCTGTACTGGACCCTCTGCCGTTTCTGCCCCCTGCATCCCTGCGTCACTCACTCCTGCCCGCGGCTCTTCTCCTGCTTCCCCGTCGGACTTCCAGACTGCACTTCATCCGGACACTTCCCTGTTCACTCTGTTATCTCAATAAATCACCATTCACTCGCATCTGGATCCTGTTGTTCTTTCTATCGCTGCCATAACAGTAAAGGAACAGAAGGGCCAGCAGGGCCCCAATGTATTCATGGTAAAACTTGGACAACTGACCATATATAGACTTGGTTCTGGCATGTATAGAAATTCCTATATGATGTTATCTATATTCTCTCATTGGTTGACTCTGTTACTCCCCTAAGACATTTCTCTATATATATTCAAATAGATAAAGAATAAAGTTGAGAGACAATTTATCTCCCTCAGCGCTGAGTACTTATTCATTCAACCGTTAATAAAAAGAGGACTGGAATGAGGCACGCCTCATCTAACGAATCTAACAGTTTTGGGGGCTCGAGGTCCGGGATCTCTCCAGACAGGTAAGAAATACATTATAAGTAGATCTTACTGTCTGTTTGAGAGATGTATATTTTCGTGCCACGATTTTGCCTTATTTGGTAAAATCGGGTTTCCTCGTATTTAAAAAAAAAAAAGAAATACGGGATGAGGTTCCCTCGTATTTTAATAGATACGGGAAGAATGAGGGATTGATCAACCTTTCATTTTGATTTCCTCACGATTTTTGCGCGTGGGAAGGGAGTAGATGTTTTGCTTTTTCAAAAATCTATTTCAGTGATGATACTCCAGTCCTTATTAACGTGTGAATGAATAAAATAATAATAATAATAGTAATAATAATAATAAGAAAATAAAAACTTTTTGTGTGGTTAACAAAAAATACCAAAAAGTTAATATAGATCTGCAGATCTTTATTAGAATTCAATTTGGACATCCCCACAATTGTATAGATTGTACTAACACAAATGAGAGATCTTTGTTTGTTGATCATGGGAGAAATGATAACCAAGCCATTGATGGGCGAAACCCCAAGAGAATTCATGATTAGAAATTTGAAAACATTCGCTGAACTTTAGCTATCCAATTTAGCTGGCTGGTCCGAAGGAAAAATACAATTAGACCCACGTTTCCTCGTGATGGATCATTTAATGATAAAGAGATGCGTGAAGCAAAATATATGGTTCCAGGGAGGTGGGGCGATCCAAAATGGGATTATGACTATATGAAGTACTCGTATAAGACTTGGAAAAAAATGAAGTCGTACTGGGACCGCGGCCCAGAGCAATTGAGGGAGAAACCTCTCTCTTTTCCTCTGGTGTCACCGTCCAAAACAGTCAGCGCGCCCGTCTCTCCGCCCCGATATGAGTGCTCCTCAAATTCTGTTGAAATCTCAAAACCCGTGCCAAATCAACTGTATCCACAATTGCCGTCCGCGACTGTAGTTTTTCCGTTCGTACAGGTACCAGACGGGTACAAAATTACTCCTCTGAGTGTTTCTGAGGCCATGGCAATTTCTAAAGAATTACCAGACCCAGCAAGGTCACCACATCAATTTGTGTCGGTACTGAAACGGTTAACTGCATACAGCCAACTAACGGGCCGAGATTACCGTTTCATTTTGACTAAAACGCTGCCCGCAGAAATTACAGAGGAGGAATTGGTTGCAGAAGTTCAGTATTTGAACCCAATTTATGATGCACCGACCGCGCGTCAAGTTGGGTTACGAGAGCCGCTTGATTTGTCCAAACCTTACAGAGCAGTGATAGACTCTGATGATGAGGATGCTAATCCTGATTGGGTATGGGCGAGCTCAGGTAAACTCAAGACATTTTTCAAACAACTAACCGCATTTTTGCTTAAATTGTCTTCTGCTAGACAAGACATCTCGCATGCTGCCAATACCAAACAGAAAACTGGCGAGAGCCCTGTTGCGTTTTTTAACAGATTGAAACATACATGGATCGAGGAATCTGCGATTCCTGTTGATCAAAATTGTCCGCTATTAGTGAACACGTTTTTGAATAATATGGATAAAGAAACTGCACAGTTAATACGCATAACCACTCCGGACAATACTGGCATTTCGGTTGAAGAAATGGGACGACGCTTGCATGAGCTTTCATCTGCTGGGGCCTTCGATGGCTCCAGAAATGAAAATGCTGCAATGTTTCAGGTAGACAATGCAATAAAGCCCCACCCGTTACGGTCAGACACTGTAAGGAGATGTTATTATTGTGGTAAGCAGGGACATCTGGAACGCGCTTGCCGTCAGAAAGTTTGGGATGATAGGCAGAGAACGGAGAGAAGAAAAAGGAGCTCCACGAGCTATAGATCACCCTCCGCATCTGCGCGCTCTCCCTCTCAGCCACAACAAAGACAGAGGCCAAGCTACCCAACTGCTTGGCCACAATGACGCCGCCCACAGAGTTCGGAGCCCTCTTTTGATCGATTTTCGCTGATTTCGATGAGTTATCCTAACAAATCTAATGTTTTGCCTTTTATTGAGTTGAATGTTGATCATAAACAATATGTTTTTCTCGTTGACAGTGGGGCTTCGATTTCTTCCCTGTCGTCTAGTGTTTATGAGGGTCCAATTACAGGGAAAAATATGAACTCTGTTGGGATAAATGGAGTCCCTATCCGATGTGAAATGACACCAACTTTACCGGTTACATCCCATGACATTCCATCGTTGTTTAAAATGCATGCTTTTGCCATTATACCTAATTCCCCATTCTGCCTCTTGGGAAGAGATTTAATGCATAAATTAGGTGCCAAGCTTGAATTTGATGATGACTCTCTGCAATTCATGTTTCCTGCAGCCTATTCTCTCACTTGTGACACAGGAAATGCTCTCTTCGAGGATCAACCTGCAACTGAGCATAGACAGGAAATGCCCGGGGTCAACCCCAAGTTGTGCACACCAATTAATCCTGTTAGGAAAGCAAATGGTTCCTGGTGCTTAACACAGGATCTAAGAAAAATTAATGATTTGGTAAAGCCACTGTCTCCTGTTGTGCCAGATGTACAAACTATAATCAATTCTATTCCTTCAGAACATGCTTTTTATACCGTTATTGATTTATGTTCCGCCTTTTCAGTATACCCGTTGATCGCAGAACACAGCCACTCTTCGCATTCTGTTTTGGGAATTCTCAGCTGACTTGGACGAGACTCCCACAAGGGTTTAAGGATTCTCCGGCTGTTTTCTCTGCTGTAGTGCACGCAACGTTGAAAGATGCCAAGCTTCCTCCAGACACCTGCCTGCTTCAATACGCAGATGACATTCTGGTCACTAGCGTCTCAGAGGACATGTGTGCTGCTGCCTGTACAATTGTCTGCAACATTTTAGCGAAAGCTGGTTTCAAGGCTTCTAGAGAGAAACTACAGTGGGTACAGAGGAGGGTCGAGTACCTTGGACATGAACTGTCACAGGGGAAGGTTCAACTGTCTGCTGACAGAGTGAAAGCCATCGCCTCATTTAAACACCCATCGACACAGAAGCAGATGCAAAGCTTCCTGGGACTGGTCAATTACTGCAGATTATGGGTGCCTAACTGCTCCATGTACGACAAAATTTTACAAGAAGCTACTCTGGGTGACAAAGAAAGCATTACATGGACAACAGAGATGGATCAAGCATTTAGACATTTGAAATCCTCCCTTCTGAGACCTCCTGCCCTCGGCCTTCCATGTTACACTCAAGCGTTTCACCAGTACGTGCATGAAGGTGGAGGCACAACCGCTGCAATCCTAGCCCAAGAACATGGGGGCGCTTTTCGTCCAATAGCCTATCTATCCAAAACCCTTGATTCAGTAGCTAGAGGACTACCTGGCTGTCTGCGTATGGTGGCTGCTACAGCGATAATGGTACAGGATGCTGAGCGCATTGTGTTATCACATTCACAGTTCACACTTCGCATCAGGTAGGCGCCATTATGCATAACATCTCTACTCAACACATGACGGCCCAAAGACGATCAGGTTATGAGGCTATATTGTTAGCTACTACCAATTTAACTTTGAAACCAACTTCTGTTATTCATGGCCCTACTGTACATCTGCACAGGTTGCTGACACAAGGTGAATTCGAGAGTGACGAACATGATTGCCTAGACAGAATCCAGACTTCGACTGCCTGCAGGCCAGATGTTTCTACATCTGTCCTGGAGGAGGGGAAGCATTGGAATATTGATGGATCCTGTTTCAAGCCAAATGACAACACATACTTGTGTGGTTACGCTGTTGTTGAATTACCAGATCGTGTAATTGAGGCATATTCTTTGCCATTCAAATCAGCACAAGTGGCAGAGTTGATTGCTTTAACGAGAGCATGTCAATTGGCAAAAGGTCAGTGTGTTAATATATACACGGACTCCAAATATGCATACGGTATAGTTCAGGATTTTGCTAAATTGTGGGAGGAAAGAGATTTCAAAACCTCTGACGGAAAACCAATTTCACACCCCAGTATTGTGGCCGAACTTATTAATGCAGCCCAACACCCATTAAGACTTTCTGTCATTAAAGTAGCGGGTCATACAGTGGGTATATCGGATGAAGCTAAGGGAAACAGATTTGCAGATGAAGTAGCAAAATGTGCAGCCAAAGAAGTGATGTTAAGTCCACACGTAAACGAAAGGGGCATCAAAGTGGCTATGATGCATTCATCATTGAAGTAAAACCCGATCAAGCTGGTATATTAAGAGATAAACAGGGTAGAATTGCACTGCCAGCATCTACCATTGTCATGTTATGTAGACATTACCATGGTGTATCACATGTGTCAAAAGAGAAAGTGATACTGAATTTGAATCAATCTTACTGCATAGCAGATGTTCGAAAGAATACGTTGTTGATATTGGATGCCTGCCTGGTGTGTGCTCGAACAAATAAGCAGAAGGCAATCAGTCATGAGTCTTTACCGCACCCTGAGCTCCCATTCCAATACTTGCAGATCGATTTCACGCACATGCCTCCCTGTGGGAATCACAAGTATTTACTTGTGATTGTTGATCGATTTTCAAAGTGGCCTGAAGCTTTTCCATGTGGTAAAGAAAACGCTCAGACGGTAGTAAAGGTTCTCGCAAAGGAAATTATACCGCGTTTTGGTATACCAATGGTCATAGAAAGTGATAACGGAACACCATTCGCTTCAAAAGTGACAGTTGTTAGCGAAAGAACTCAATATAAATTGGTATTTCAATATTCCCTACCATCCACAGTCTGCTGGGGTGGTAGAAAGAACAAATCGGACAATAAAAGACAGACTTAAAGCATGTATCGATACAGGCAGAAATTGGGTCGATTTGTTGCCTGTTGTGTTAACAGAAATGAGAATGTCCCCATCAGCAACAACAAAGATGTCTCCATTTGAAATTATTATGGGTAGACCTTTCCCGACCCCATGGGTCAAAGGTCGCGCTGGCTATTTTTCCACAGGTGACACGGAGGTGATCATCGCGGATTATGTGGATTCCCTAGTCAAAACATTGAATGGCATAAATGGTGATGTCTCTCTCTCTCTCCCTCTTCCTGCAGAAAAGCCAACTCATCCTTTCGTTCCAGGACAACAGGTGTTGATAAAGTGCCTGAAGCCAACAAAACTCGGGGAACCAAAGTATCTGGGGCCTGCCACAGTGATTGCTGTCACCAGAACAGGAGTTCTGACTGACTTCCAGCCACAGTGGATCCACGCTAGTAGACTGAAGGCAGCTCCATCCCTGGAGAACGCTCAAGCCGGTGTTACGACAGATAGTACTGAACAAAAGCTGAGGAGATCCGACGAAAGGCGAATCGAGGCATAGGAAGACGAGACGAGGAAAGGAGATTGCTAAATTAAGAACCAGCAATAATTATACTTGAATCTAACTAGCCATGACTGCTAAATTTACATTATACTTAGTTGTGCTGGCAAGTTTATTTATTAATTTATCAAGGTTTTGATTAATAGTGCTATGAATAATGTTGTATCTTCCGAATATGCTTTTATGAATGAAACTGTTAAAGGTTAATGAGTAAATAATGATTGAGACTGTGATGTGGCAATTTTATTGCCAAAAGGGGCAATGTAAGATTTGTATCAGATGTAGTATCAGAACTGAAAATACATGAATGGGTTTTTGTGTTAGATGTCAACATATGCATATGGACCATTAGGTGAACATGGGCGCAGATATTTGTGCGAGAATTGCTTCCCCCTTTAGGGTGGGGTGTAGCTGCCCAACAGAAAAACAACTCTATATTTGGTTCGGCCAACTATTGTTGCACCAGCTAAATGGAGAGGAGTGCGTACATAGAAGAGGAATTGAGGCAGGGCGTGGTGGGTGTAGTTCCAGCACGCACATACCTGAAACCTGCAAAACCAGTTGTGTGTCATTCTGAGGACACAAAGAGCAGATACACTTATACATATTTTCCCTCAGGGATGAATCTCCACTTCTATTGTAAAGGAACAGAAGGGCCAGCAGGGCCCCAATGTATATTCTCTCATTGGTTGACTCTGTTACTCCCCTAAGACATTTCTCTATATATATTCAAATAGATAAAGAATAAAGTTGAGAGACAACTTATCTCCCTCAGCGCTGAGTACTTATTCATTCAACCGTTAATAAAAAGAGGACTGGAATGAGGCACACCGGGAAACGAATCTAACAGTAAGTAAATGCAAGAAAAAGAAATGTGGAAAAAATACAACTATATCAAAAAGGTTTTTGTACACTTATTTATATTTGTATTTTTGGTGTTTACATTACTTAGTTTACTTATAAATTTATTTATAGCTTTGGAATTAAATGACACTGATGCAAAACTGTCATAACATAAATTATAATTTCTATGTGTGTGTGTGTGTGTGTGTGTGTGTGTGTGTGTGTGTGTGTGTGTGTGTGTGTGTGTGTGTGTGTGTGTGTGTGTGTGTGTGTGTGTGTGTGTGTGTGTGTGTGTGTGTGTGTGAAAAAGCTCTGTAGCATAATCAGTTAATAAAGCCTTAGTAAAGACCCTGTCTGTGCAGAAGTGAAATAAATGCATTTGAAAATCATGTTAAGGAATACAATAATACATTAATGAATGTTTCTCCTGTTATGCAACATTTTGATTATCTGTAAAAGAATACAACTACTCATCAAAACAGAGGCCTGACGATCTTAATGCTCCAGAACAAGTATAAAGCTTTTTAAATGATTTTAGAAGGTGAAAATAAGGTTATGCATCTTGTAGATGTTATTCATCACTGCTATAGCGCCTCCTGTTGGATTAATTGAAAAAAGTGAAAGTGAAAGTAGCATTTTGTTGAAGCTCTTCTGAAGAAAAACATCTTACCTAATATTTTATGAGTCTCTGTGAGTAAATTTATCGTTATTTATACACTTATAACTATTATTCATTAATGCATATTTAACAAACTCGCTAATTTGTTTAGAAAATTATTTTCCAATTCATGATTTTTAGGAAATGTTTGTTTTAATTCTCTTATCTGTGTATATTTAGTGATTCAGGAAAAGGCTGTTAGACTCACTGTTTTAAACAGATTAATGTTGTAGAAAATTGTCGGAAGGACAAGGTCAATCCTGAAGGACAGGATTACTGTCTGAATTAACTCTGATCATAAACGTATATTATGAAGCAGTTTGTGCTAATAAAAGCTGACTGAACTGAGGACACGTTCATATATAGTTTTTGTATGAAAAAATGACAATGAGTGGATCGTGGCGTACATTTATTAGACTTTAAGTAAAGAAGTGTAAAAAGTGTTCCCGTTCTTACATGGAAAATTCCACCCCTCCCTGTCATTCAGTGTGAAATGGACTATTCCAAACTTTCCATCTGAGTTCAGGAAGTGACGGAGAAGAGAGCCGACGGATGATTAAGGGAAAAGCGATCGGCTGAAGATTGTACATAGATTATAGAGTAAAATACAGGGCCAATCGTTGAGGTTTTATCAATTGTGCGTGTGCGTGCCTTACACTGTAAGTAGTGATGGGCAAAGCGAGGCTTCATGAAACACTTGAATCAAATGTGCCGTATTGTTTCGAGGCTTCGAAACTCTATACCGACACCGGTCTCCACGGCGACATCTAGTGGTCAATTGCACATATCTGAAACTTTGACAACAATCCATAAAAAAAAAAAAAATGGTGTGTTTGTGTTAATGTGGCGAGTTTTCTCTCTCTCTCTCTCCCTATATATATATATATATATATACCGTATTTTCCCGCATATAATCCGCAGACGCAGATAATCCGCACCCTCATATATCCCGTGGGTTTTGGGGGTTTGTGTAAAAAATCATTGGTATAATCCGCACCCTCAGATATCCCGCACCCATGATGAATTTTTTTTTGTGCAAGTTCACGATTCGAATTTCGAATGTTGCTCACATGATGTCAATTATCATAACTGTTCAGGCTCGGTACACAGTGCTTGTGCGCGAAATTCAAAATCAGAAGAAAAATAAATGCTTCTCCCCCTGGAAGCATGTTGATGGGATGAGAAGAGCACGCTATCATGCAGCACAGCCAATGACGTCTTCTTGCATGATTGACAGGTCAAAAAGCCTATCAGCGCCAGCTATCAGAGAGATAGACAGCCAATCACGTCTTCTTACATGATTGACAGGTCAAACAGCCTATCAGCGCCAGCTGTAATACTGACAGTACAGAGGCAGACAACCCGTGCAAGACAGAAAAACAGAAAGAAAATACCGCAAAATTTGTTTTATATTGAAATATTATTACGTGTAAAAAATTGGTGATATAATCCGCACCCTTATATATCCCGCACCCCCCCTGCGGGGTTTGTAAAATCTGGTATAATCCGCGGGATATATGCGGGAAAATACGGTATATATATAGAGAGAGAGAGATCTATGAATCTATATATTTATGAAAGTATATATCTATGAATCTATATATTAATATTTGAATCTATATATAAATGTATATATCTATGAATCTATATATATATTTGAATCTATCTATTTATAAAATTCTATATGTCTAACTGCTGTACTATCTGTCAATATCTAACTAAACCTATATGAATGTGTCACTATATCTATCTATCTATCTATCTATCTATCTATCTATCTATCTATCTATCTATCTATCTATCTATCTATCTATCTATCTATCTATCTATCTATCTATCTATCTATCTATCTATCTATCTATCTATCTATCTATCTGTCTGTCTATCTGTCACTGTCTGTAGTCTATCAGTATATGTTTAATTTAAATATAGCCTAAATATAACTAACCAAGTCGCACAATAAATGTCACTACAAAAACCCACGAGGTGAAGGTGCATTAACTCCTCTTTTAAACTTTGTGTGAGTTGAGACAGGTGTGCGATTGTGTGGTTTGTTGCCGCCCCTGTCAATCAAACGCAGACTCGGCAAGCACCGCCTATCGAAACACTTGTGAAACACGCAGACGATTCGTTTAGCCAAAGTCACGTGACATTGTTGTTTTGAATCACAGTTTCGGTTCAGTGTTTCGAAACATCTACGCTTCGGAATCTCGACACTGAGTCGAAACGCAGGTTTCGCGTCAGCCATCCCTAACTGTAAGTAATCACATAACTATCGAATAAGATAAACGCTATTCCGCCTGTGACCATGTTTGTGTTGGTTGACAAGTTTTAAGGTTGTTTACAGATCATATACACACACACACACACACACACACACACACACACACACACACACACACACACACACACACACACACACACACACACACACACACACACACACACACACACACACACACACATTTACTCAATCATTTGAATACTTATAACGATTGTTTTGTGCTTTTATATATTTCTTTAGTTATATTTATATTTACAGAACCACACATCTATGCACCTTTAATAAATACCAGTTTTGGATTATTCCCTGAGTGAGACATCATTGTTCTGACCGGACAAACTGTAGCCTTCATTCAACCCGAACCAAAATCAGAGCTCAGATTCACAAGATTTGTGATTATGATCACTGAAGTGACAAAGTGATTAAAAAATAAATATAAATAAAAATGATTAAACATTGTTAATCACATTAGATAATTACATTAATACACTTAATTCTTAATACATATTAGCTGTTTTAAAATAAAAGTTTCTCAATGATTGACGATGTAGAACTGTATTGTTCATGTGGCTAAAATGATCTACTAGATAACAATGTTTTTGAAGCATATTTAATTGCAGGTGGATATATATATATATTACAGTTTTCTGTTTCTAAGGTTTGGACTTGGCAATAGAAATGCAAACAGTAACATTTTGTTTGAGCAGGAAACTGAGCAATAAAAAGCAATATGTTTTTATATTTGTCTTAAAATAAGTATCTACTATAAACAAATAATGTACACACAAAGCTGAGTAGATTACTCACATATGGTTTCATGTTTCAGTTACATGTTTCATGTTTATAATTACATGATATTGTAGTTAGTAACGTAATTCATGTAATATACGGTAATCTGACAACTTTTTGATTACTTTTAGATTCATTTTGAGTTAATTATTTAACTGTTAATTTATTATCAATAGGATCATCTTATGCCATATTAACACAAAATACAAAGAGAGGGGAATTATAGTAATATTTATCAACTACATGAATATATGCAGCATTGTTGTTTCCTGCTGTGTTTTAGTGAAAGTATCCATCTATTTTACTGCTCATGTGTTTCTGCTACTGCTGTTAAAATGCATGACTGTGGCAAGAGAGAAACAACACGGAAAGGAACAGAAAGAGCCTGAATGAAGCCTTTTGGCCTCTAGATAAACTATTAGGGGATGTGGCGCTGAAAGTTTCTCACTTTAACTAGAAAACAGAAGTCCTCTATTTGAATATTCCTGATCTAGAGAATCCAGAGAGGAAGATTATTATCCCCAAACTGATACGATTTTCCCTTTTGAAGTTTGTTGTTTGGACATCGACATCAAATTAATTTGTAACTTGAATGAAGTAGTGTTCTCCAACAAAATCAAGGAGAGACACACTGAATGCTCAAACATGTTTTCATGTATCTTCGCACTTTGAGACTCAAACTATAATTAGACCCATGCCACGGTTTTGATAAATGTGTGAAAAATTACTATAGTACAACCTTTAAGCAGTTTGAATGCAAATCATAAATATGAATTGGTTATTATCAAAAACAGAATTTGATACAGAAATGTATATTTTTGTATATTTTGATGCTGGAGATGACTGACTGACTGACTACAGCTTCTGCTCGACTCTACAAATAGAAATAACAGCTTAAAGAATGGATAGATGGCATACATTTATCATAAGTGTCCATCATTATATCTTCTGAACGTTCATATGTTTTATATTATATGTGAGTTACACAAGTATACATTATTGTCTTAGAGCACTTGTTATCTTTTATGCCATGGAGGAAGAAAAGAAGACAATGAAAGCATTCATCAATGAACGACTGAAGAAACGGCTTCAGAAATATGATCAGAGATACCATGTGTTAACCCTTGTGGCTTGTTCAAATTCACTACCCTTTCGTTATGTTCGTGGATGAAAACATCCACTAAATTAAACTGCTGTAAAAATGTATCAGATAAATATTTTTTCAAATTTTTTTTGCACAAATCTGTTAATCAACCTCAGTCCTGATCAAAACTACTAAATGTTTTTAAAAAATCCAGGATTTTTACTCTTTAATTGCCAAATTCCTAAATGATGTCACTGACTTTGGGAAAAAAAAAACACAAAATGACTTATTTTCAATATAAAAAATAATTGTGGACTGGATTTTTTTTTACCTTTTATCACAGTCTTGGACATGTCAAAGATTAGTACTAACATTGGTTTTGATGCATTGTTAGTTTTTGTGCAGCATCAGATTTGAATTTTTTCTCCCTCATTTGTTGTTTGTGGCTGTTTTTGCCCCATTGACTTCCATTATAACCACATTTTTTGATTGCAAAGCCGTGACACCATATAATCATGCATTCTTGATTGTTTGTGGTTTTCCCTGTTGGGAAGAGGTAAAATTTGTAATTTTTACTGTTGATCACCAGGTGGCGCCATTAACCCTTTAGTTTCTGGCTTTTATATGGAGTTTTATGGAGTATAACAGCATATTATAGTGTGTGTGTGTGTGTGTGTGTGTGTGTGTGTGTGTGTGTGTGTGTGTGTGTGTGTGTGTGTGTGTGTGTGTGTGTCTGTGTGTGCGTGTGTGTGCGTGTGTGTGTGTCTGAGAGAGAGTAAGACCTTTGCGCACTTACCTTGATGTGTCTGAGAAAATCAAAACATGTACCTCAGCTCTCAGAACTACATGGAGTAAACAAAAACAAAGTAAGTGTATTTATGCACCTGCTGCCTTTTGATCGCACGACCACTGCGATCATCCCACAGGCAATGTGTGGACTCCCCTCTGGACCTGTAGACACCGGCCAAAATCAGTAGCCCCATGTAAGCACGGAGATCTGTGGAGTCCACCTCGGTCCAGCTTCTCATTGTGCGGCGCCCATGGAGGTTGGTCATGCTGACAATGAGGTCAACCATCTCCTCCGTAAAAAAAAGATTGAATGTAGAATCCACGTCCTGGACCCTTGCGATGGCATAACGCGTCGGCCCTGGAGTCACGCCTCTGGCAGGCTGAAGAAAGGGAGTTGTCTCCACGTTGGTTGAAAACCACACTTCACCGTTTCTCCCAGTCCACCCAGGTCCAGGATCTTCTGAATCCTCCTCGCCTTCAGTGGAAGTTGGAGAGGATGATGAGGGTGCCACAACAAAATCAGGATCTGACTCTCCTGAGTCTGTGGTGTCAGAGGGAGAAGACAATACATCCTGCAGCTCGCTGGAGTGGTCAGGCTGCATAATCCTTTCTAAAACTTCGGTACAAGTCAAGCCCTTTCTCATGTTGCTTGCTGCTCTTCTAACCATCAAATGACCAGCAGGATGGAATGCAAGTGTTCAAATGCACTTACCTTGTTTTTGTTTAGTCTGTACTTCTCACCATCAAAAGGCAGCAGGTGCATAAATACACTTATTTTGTTTTTGTTTACTCCATGTAGTTGTTTTCTACATGTTTGCTCCATGTAGTTGTTACTCCATGTAAATGTTTTGATTTTCTCAGACACATCAAGGTAAGTGCGCAAAGGTCTTACTCTCTCTCAGACACACACGCACACACACACACACGCACGCACGCACACACAGACACACACACACACACACACACACACACACACACACACACACACACACACACACACACACACACACACTATAATATGCTGTTATACTCCATAAAACTCCATATAAAAGCCAGAAACTAAAGGGTTAATGGCGCCACCTGGTGATCAACAGTAAAAATTACAAATTTTACCTCTTCCCAACAGGGAAAACCACAAACAATCAAGAATGCATGATTATATGGTGTCACGGCTTTGCAATCAAAAAATGTGGTTATAATGGAAGTCAATGGGGCAAAAACAGCCACAAACAACAAATGAGGGAGAAAAAATTCAAATCTGATGCTGCACAAAAACTAACAATGCATCAAAACCAATGTTAGTACTAATCTTTGACATGTCCAAGACTGTGATAAAAGGTAAAAAAAAATCCAGTCCACAATTATTTTTTATATTGAAAATAAGTCATTTTGTGTTTTTTTTTTCCCCAAAGTCAGTGACATCATTTAGGAATTTGGCAATTAAAGAGTAAAAATCCTGGATTTTTTTTTTTAACATTTAGTAGTTTTGATCAGGACTGAGGTTGATTAACAGATTTGTGCAAAAAAAATTTGAAAAAATATTTATCTGATACATTTTTTACAGCAGTTTAATTTAGTGGATGTTTTCATCCACGAACATAACGAAAGGGTAGTGAATTTGCCCACAGTGTACTGTTGAGTTTTTGAAAATTTTCAAAGCATTTTCCCAAAATATGTGTAAAAATAAGATTTGTCACCAAAAATCATTCCATTTGCTGAAACACAGAGAAAGTTGTAGCCAAATTATTACTCAATAGCGCCCCCTAGTGGCTGAAAACAGCCCCAACAACACACAAGACAAAAGAACGTGAACAAGTTCAAGAGCTGATTAAAGAAATATGTAAGGCATACATTGACAAGTGTTTCATAGCAATATTAAATATTCTGGATGATTTCTATTCAAAATTATTTCCAGTGAGTTAAGTTTGAAAACGGTATTCAATTTCTGTTTCTTTCTTACAGTGAACGCAGAAATGAAGAAGACAAATCCGCTGATAAGAAAAATTTCAAGAGATGTTGAACCGGACACTCCTGCCTCCAGTCCTGCATCCAGACGGATTGTTCTTCTGGGTAAAAGTGGAGTTGGGAAGAGTGCAGCTGGAAACACAATCCTGGGACAGAAAGAGTTTAAATCTCTCAATAGTATGAATTCAGTAACCCGTAAATCCTCAATGAAACAAACCACTGTTTCAGGCAGATCTGTGTCTGTAGTCGATACTCCTGGATTATTAGACACACAGATGAATCCTGAAGAGTTAGTGACTGAGATAGGGAGAAGTGTGTATGAATCCAGTCCTGGACCGCACGCTTTTCTCATTGTGTTTCCTGTGACTATGAGATTCACTGAACATGAGCAGCAGATTCCTCAGATGATTGAGATGATGTTTGGTCAGGAAATGTTAAAATACTCCATCATTCTCTTCACTCATGGAGATCAACTAGAAGGAGAATCTGTAGAGGAGCTCATTCAGGAGAACAGTAAATTAAGGCATCTAGTTGATCAGTGTGGAGGAAGATTTCACGTCTTCAACAATAAAGATCAGAATAACAGAGAGCAGGTGAATGATCTCCTGAAGAAGATTGACTCAATGATAGAGCAGAATGGAGGAGGACATTGCAGTAATGAGATGTTTGAAGATGCTCAGAGATTCAGACAAGAGGAAGAAGAGAGGAGGAGATTCAGACCAGAGGAAGAAGAGCAGAGACAGAGAGACGAGGAAGAGAGGAAACAGAGACAGAGAGAGGAGGAAAAGAGGAAACAACAAGGGGTGAAACAAAGACAAGATGAAGAAAAGGGGAAACGAGAATGGATTGAGAGTGTGATGGATGGATTTGATCGATTTCTGTCAAAGTATTGGCGTCGTATTTTAATAGGTGCAGCTGCTGGGGTGTTGATTGGTGCTTCCGTTGGTACAGCAGTTGCTTATTTTAAAGGATTTGCTCTTCTTAAAGGTGCTGTGACTGGTACTGGTGTTGGTGCTTATGTTGTTGGTAGTGTTGTTGTTGGTGGTGTAGCAGGTCTTGTTGACACAGATGCTCACTTATACACGCGTAAGCGGTTAGATTCAAATTTGAAGAAAGACTAAAATAATCTTGTACATCTAATGTGCAACAAAGTGTGATAACTTGATCCAAACAATCTTTATTCTGGAGTTTCTTGTAGTTATTTAAAAAAAACTTTGATTTAATCTGTTTTAAATTAAAACTTACTGTAAATCAACAATCTCAATCATTATGTAACACACAAATGAAATTAAAAAAACCTATCAAGGATCAAGTCTTGTGGATCAAGATGGCGCTGATGTCTATGGCAGGCCATCGGTTTCTCAGATTGTATATTTTGTATATTAATAATTCAAAATATTGTTACAATGTTAATGTAGTATGGCCAGATGTCTTTAGTTAATTCCGGGACATTTAAAACAAGATGTTTACATTACATTTACATATTCTATAAAGTTTGAAAACTGTAAAGTCGAAATAGTCAAGAACTCTAACAAGAATCCTGTTCAATTCTGTTATAATCCTTCAGGCAAGAAATGCCTTGCTGATTCTCCCAAATTGTGTTTGTAGATATAATGGTAGCAAATACCATGATCATGCCTTCAGCTAATCATCACTCAGATCTTCTGATTTCCACAAAGTTTTTTAATTATTTTGACTGGTGTGGACGTTCATCGGTGCTCTCAACCCAAAAATGAATGATGCCTTTTCATTAGTGTAACTTGTTACAATCCATGTTTATGAATGATTCCTAATTGTTCTGCATCAAACAGTGTGCAATAAATGTTACATAAATCTGGTTGTCTGTTATACTTATAACTTTTTTTTAAACTTTTTTGTAAAATTTAAATTATGTAATGTTGAAACATACAAAATTCACTGAACAAACAAAAGGAAACTTGAGGAAAAAAGTATTATATGGCCAGGTTGCACAAGTGTGCACATCTGTATTGAGTACAATGACATTATTATTTTGTCCATTATTCTCAAACACGGGATAGAAGGGCATATGGAAATAAATTAATAAATCAAGGAAAATAAATATACTTCCATATAAGCGACATTTGCAATTTTTAAACTGTTCAGATTATATTTTGATATACTGGTCCCCTGGCGAGAAGCCCTGCAAGAAAATGTTTTATGATTTAAAGTTTTCACAGTTCAAACTTCTGTAGGGGAATTACAGTTCAAACCCGAGGAGCAGATATGTAGAATGAAGAGCAGGAATCAGAAGTGCAGTCAATAGAAGAAATTTTAGTGAAGTTTGCAGTTTCATCAGCAGAAGCATCAATTCTCACAAAGAGTTTGTAGGCCGCCTGCCTACATTTTGTTTGTTACATTAATTTGACCTTTTTCTAAGGTCACATTACGTCATTACATAAACATTCTGATTGGCTAAGAGAGTAGGCAGAAATTATTAATCTTCCGCACAAAGACATACCATCAGTAGCATATCTCCATCCATCGAACTGCTGTTGTTCGGATTGGATTTAGGCACGAAAAGACCTCCGATCATCACGAGGCGGTTATGGGTTATCACGAGGCGGTTATGGGCTTTGAAGGTCACGCCTTCAAAGGTCAGATCGAGTGTTGTCAAAGGGCAGAGTCTGTCCTGTGAAGGATTGTTCTTATTGCCACAGCTGCCCTTGAGTTATGATCAAATACACAGATAAATGCACCATAAAAGCAAATATGTATATATTGATTTTTTATCAATTATGAATATCTTTGTCTTGCAGAATTAGTCTTGGTTTTAGAATTAACCAGTTTGAGCACCAAACGGGGTCACATGATCTTTTATCAACTCGTAGCTTATTCTTTTGGGCACAAGGAATAACTTTCCCATTTTATCAAATGTTAAAGTGACTTATTCATGAGCACTGAACTATAAAATACACAAAATTATGAATAAAAAAAAATCCAGAGCAGAATCAACTTGTATTGAACACAAAGTGTTTTCGACTGCATTTGAAGGAGCTTTTAAATTGGGACCGTCTTCATTTCACAGCCTCAGAACGAGACCTTTGAAGGATGCAGCCTCTGAATCAGGACACAGCAAATGTTATTAACTAACCAACATTTTGACTGGAAACCATCATTTGATGACATACTAACGCATCACTACCTTTATCTCTCACACCAGCTGGAGGATACTTTAACTTTAAAAAGTAAGTATAAGTTGAAATAAACTACATTCTCTTAGGAAACAAAGGCAAGTCAGGTTTTTATTTTCATTCACATTTATTACATGCAGGCAGTGGTTATTATAACTGTAAATATGTTATTGAGAGAAGGAACTGACTTGTGAATATATATTAATATCACTTCAATTAATTCAAAAATAAAATATCTGAAATAAAGTACATATAGTAACAGAAAACATGCATCTGTAATACAAAGGAAATACATCTAGGAAATAAAGTTTTATTTATGTTAAATATACTTTACATTCAATAATGCGTTCATGACACTTGTTACATACATCACTTTAATACCAACTAACCTCAGAGATTATATTTCATTCATTGTGAACTGAGCAGGCCGGTGGAAACAGCAGACACTACATTCTGTGAAGACTGAGCTCAGGAAGAAAATCTTATTGCAAGAGCGATTATTAATATAAATATAGCTGCAAGCAGCAATGACCGGGGTTCAAACGTCGCAAGACCATCTGAGCTGTCAAGACGGTTTGTGGTCAATCTGACTAGTTCTCCTAATGTGCACAGTTCTGTGAAGTTTCTACTTTGTGTAAACAATGTATAGACATCTTTCAAAGATGTTCAGAATAAGAAGATTAAATGATATTAACATTGTGAACTTAACATATGAACTGTTCTGTCGGTTTATGTCAGTCTATGTCAATCTGACTTTGTCTCCACATAAACAGAGCTTTATGAAGTTTCTATTTTGGTTAAATGATATATAGACGTTACAAAAAATTTTCAGTATGGGAAGATCTATCAAATGATAACAATGTGGATATGTTTAACACTACACGTCATATCATTTGAACTGTTATGACCTTTTTTTGTCAATCTGACTAGTTTTCCTAATGAGCACAGCTCTGTGGAGTTTCTACTCTGTGCAAACAATGAATAGACATCTTTCAAAGATGTTCAGACTGAGAAGATTAAATGATATTAATATTGTGAACTGAACATCTGAACTGTTCTGTCGGTTTATGTCAGTCTATGTCAATCTGACTTGTTCACCACATAAAAAGATTTTCTAGCCTGATGGTGCCTCTTGTGGACAAAAGTAGTATTACAGCTTTTCTAAGATTTTAAAATGTAGATCATTTGTAATTTATTGTGAGCCCTATGAGCATCAGAAATAAATGAGACCTGACACATTTCTTCAAAATGACTTGTTCTTAACATGTTCACAGATCTGTGACGTTTCTCTTGTGGACAAAACTAGTATTACAGCTTTTCTAAGATTTTAAAATGTAGATGGTTTATAATTTATTGTGAGCCGTACGAGCATCAGAAATACATGAAACCTCACAAGTTTCTTCATAATGTCGTGTTCTTAACATTTACACAGTTTTGTGAAGTTTCTTGTTTTTGGACAAGATATATAGACATTTTAATCACAATAGGCCAAATCAGAAATATATGAAAAATTGTATCTGCTGAACGGTTTAACTAATCGAAAATCCTTTGACAACTTTTTGCCTTGAGTGTCCCTAGATGATGCGTGTGAATTTTCAAGCCAGTGAGATTGACGGCCTATGACGAGTTCGAAAAATTTGAAATTTCAAAAATCTCCAATATTTCGCAAACAATTTGATTGACAGCAGTGGTTCTTGAGGCAAAGTTGTTCAGTATGAGGAGATCTATGATATGATATCAATATTCTGTGGATGCGTGAAACACCACGTGAGTAGAGACGCAAAAAACTCGTTAGCGCCAACAAGTGTCCGATTTTTTTCAAAATTCTGACAGACCACTAGGGCCATGAGTCAAACACACCCATCGAGTTTCGTTCCGATCGACCTTCGTTAAGCTGGTCTAATTGATGCTCAAATTTCATTGGCCGATGACGGCCATGTTTTTTGAGATACACCAATGTCCTCATAGACCATAATGGACCATATGACAAAGACCGTGCATGACAAGTTTCAGGTTAATCAGACAAACATGTGACCCTGTACAGGTGATTTAGTGTTTTTTTCCCAATATAGCGCCACCAAGTGGTCAACTAGCCCAGTTTTTTTGAAGTGACCACGAAATGAGCTTATACATGATTATTTGAAGTTTGGAGAGATTATCTCTTTGCGTTCCAGAGTTATTACGATTTTAGCAAAAGTGTCTCCGCCTTATCCGAACGTTTTATTGTCTTGTTGCGAGCCTGAATCACCGATCGAAATTATTTGAATAACTTTTGGTCAGGAGAGTCTCTAGATGATGTGTGTGAAGTTTCGCGTTATTTGGACAAACGGTCTATGAGGAGTTCGAAAAACTTTTTTTTCAGAAAATTCAAAATGGCGGAAAATTTTTATAGGCGGAAATGAAATCGGAGATATACATTTTTTAAGTCTTGAGCCAAGGATTCCAGACATATAAGACACTTGATTGTACGACAAACGGTTTACGAGTTATGAGCGTGTACGCGTTTGTAGTCGCTGTAGCGCCACCTATTGCCCGATTTGCGTCATATTTTGATACGTTCTCCCCAAATTGAGACCTACCATCTGACCAACTTTCAAGTCTCTAGACCTTACGGTTTGGTCTGCACGAGACGCATTACGGCAGAAGAATAATAATAATAATAAATATAGCTGCAAGCAGCAATGACCGGGGTTCAAACGTCGCAAGACCATCTGAGCTGTCAAGATGGTTTGTGGTCAATCTGACTAGTTCTCCTAATGTGCACAGATCTGTGAAGTTTCTACTTTGTGTAAACAATGTATAGACATCTTTCAAAGATGTTCAGAATGAGAAGATCGAATGATATTGACATTGTGAACTGAACATATGAACTGTTATGTCGGTGTATGTCGGTCTATGTCAATCTGACTTGTTCTCCACATAAACAGAGCTTTATGAAGTTTCTAGTTTGTGTAAATGATATATAGACATGTTATAATTTTTTTCAGTATGGGAAGATCTATCAAATGATAATAATGTGGATATGTTTAACACTACACGTCATATCATTTGAACTGTTATGACCTTTTTTGTCAATCTGACTAGTTTTCCTAATGAGGACAGTTCTGTGAAGTTTCTACTCTGTGCAAACAATGAATAGACATCTTTCAAAGATGTTCAGACTGAGAAGATTAAATGATATTAATATTGTGAACTGAACATCTGAACTGTTCTGTCGGTTTATGTCAGCCTATGTCAATCTGACTTGTTCTCCACATAAAAAGATTTTCTAGCCTGATGGTGCCTCTTGTGGACAAAAGTAGTATTACAGCTTTTCTAAGATTTTAAAATGTAGATCATTTGTAATTTATTGTGAGCCCTATGAGCATCAGAAATACATGAGACCTGACACATTTCTTCAAAATGACTTGTTCTTAACATGTTCACAGATCTGTGACGTTTCTCTTGTGGACAAAACTAGTATTACAGCTTTTCTAAGATTTTAAAATGTAGATGGTTTATAATTTATTGTGAGCCGTACGAGCATTAGAAATACATGAAACCTCACAAGTTTCTTCATAATGTCTTGTTCTTAACATTTACACAGTTTTGTGAAGTTTCTTGTTTTTGGACAAGATATATAGACATTTTAATCACAATAGGCCAAATCAGAAATATATGAAAAATTGTATCTGCTGAACGGTTTAACTAATCGAAAATCCTTTGACAACTTTTTGCCTTGAGTGTCCCTAGATGATGCGTGTGAATTTTCAAGCCAGTGAGATTGACGGCCTATGACGAGTTCGAAAAATTTTAAATTTCAAAAATCTCCAATATTTCGCAAACAATTTGATTGACAGCAGTGGTTCTTGAGGCAAAGTTGTTCAGTATGAAGAGATCTATCAGATGATGTCAATATTTTGTGGATGCGTGAAACACCACGTGAGTAGAGACGCAAAAAACTCGTTAGCGCCAACTAGTGACCGATTTTCTTCATAATTCTGACAGACCACTAGGGCCATGAGTCAAACACGCCCATCGAGTTTCGTTCCAATCGACCTTCGTTAAGCTAGTCTAATTGATGCTCAAAGTTCATTGGCCGATGACGGTCATGTTTTTTGAGATACACCAATGTCCTCATAGACCATCATGGACCCTTGGACAAAGACCGTGCATGACAAGTCTCAGGTCAATCGGACTACCATGTGACCCTGTACAGGTGATTGAGTGTTTTTTTCGCAATATAGCGCCACCAAGTGGTCAATCATCGCAGTTTTTTTGGTGTGACCACAAATTGAGCTTATACATGACAATGTGAAGTTTGGTGAGATTATCTCTTTGCGTTCCAGAGGTATTACGATTTTAGCAAAAGTGTCTCCGCCTTATGCAAACGTTTTATTGTTTTGTTGCAAGCGTGAATCACCGATCAAAATTCCTTTGACAACTTTTGGTCATGAGAGTCTCTAGTTAATATGTGTGAAGTTTCACGTTATTTGGACAAACGGCCTATGAGGAGTTCGAAAAATTTTTTTTTCAGAAAATTCAAAATGGCGGAAAATTTTTATAGGCGGAAATGAAATCGGAGATATACATTTTTTAAGTCTTGAGCCAAGGATTACAGGGATATAAGACACTTGAGTGTACGACAAACGGTTTACGAGTTATGATCGTGTACGCGTTTGTAGTCGCTGTAGCGCCACCTATTGCCCGATTTGCGTCATATTTTGATACGTTCTCCCCAAATTGAGACCTACCATCTGACCAACTTTCAAGTCTCTAGACCTTACGGTTTGGTCTGCACGATAAGAAGTACGGCAGAATAATAATAATAATAAATATAGCTGCAAGCAGCAATGACCGGGGTTCAAACGTAGCAGGACCATCTGAGCTGTCATGACTGTTTGTGGTCAGTCTGACTAGTTCTCCTAATGTGCACAGTTCTGTGAAGTTTCTACTTTGTGCAAACAATGTATAGACATCTTTCAAAGATGTTCAGAATGAGAAGATCAAATGATATTAATATTGTGAACTGAACATCTGCACTGTAATGTCGATCTATGTCAATATGACTTGTTCTCCACAGAAACACATCTTTATGAAGTTTCTAGTTTGTGTAAACGATATATAGACATATCATATTACACATTTTTTTCACTATAGGAAGATCTATCAAATGATTTTAATATAGTATGGATATGTTTAACACCACACATCATATCATCTGAACTGTTATGTCAGTCTATGTCAATCTGACTTGTTCTCCACATGAAAAGATTTTCTAGCCTGACGGTGCCTCTTGTGGACAAAAGTATTATTACAGCTTTTCTAAGATTTTAAAATATAGATTGTTTATAATTTATTGTGAGCCCTATGAGCATCAGAAATACATGAAACCCAACACATTTCTTCAAAATGACTTGTTCTTAACATATTCACAGTTCTGTGACGTTTCTCTTGTGGACAAAACTAGTATTACAGCTTTTCTAAGATTTTAAAATATAGAGTGTTTATAATTTATTGTGAGCCCTATGAGCATCAGAAATACATGAAACCCAACACATTTCTTCAAAATGACTTGTTCTTAACATTTACACAGTTTTGTGAAGTTTCTTGTTTGTGGACAAGATATATAGGCTTTTTATTCACAATAGGCCAAACCTGAAATATATGAAAAATTATATCTGCTGAACGGTTTAGCTAATCGAAATTCTTTGAATAACTTTTTGCCTTGAGTGTCCCTAGATGATGCGTGTGAATTTTCAAGCCAATCGTATTGACCGCCTATGACGAGTTCGAAAAAGTTGAAATTTCAAAAATCTCCAATATTTCAAAAACCATTTGATTGACAGCAGTGGTTCATGAGGCAAAGTTGTTCAGGATGAGGAGATCTATCATATGATATCAATATTCTGTGGATGCGTGAAACACCACGCGAGTAGAGACGCAAAATAACTCGTTAGCGCCAACTAGTGTCCGATTTTTTTCAAAATTCTGACAGACCACTAGGGCCATGAGTCAAACACACCCATCGAGTTTCGTTCCGATCGACCTTCGTTAAGCTGGTCTAATTGATGCTCAAATTTCATTGGCCGATGACGGCCATGTTTTTTGAGATACACCAATGTCCTCATAGACCATAATGGACCATAGGACAAAGACCATGCATGACAAGTTTCAGGTCAATCAGACAAACATGTGACCCTGTACAGGTGATTTAGTGTTTTTTTCACAATATAGCGCCACCAAGTGGTCAACTGGCCCAGTTTTTTTGGTGTGACCACAAAATGAGCTTATACATGACTTTGTGAAGTTTGGTGAGATTATCTCTTTGCGTTCCAGAGTTATTACGATTTTAGCAAAAGTGTCTCCGCCTCATGCAAACGTTTTAGTGTGTTGTTGCGAGCCTGAATCACCGATCGAAATTATTTGAATAACTTTTGGTCATGAGAGTCTCTAGATGATATGTGTGAAGTTTCGCATTATTTGGACAAACGGCCTATGAGGAGTTCGAAAAAAATTTTTTTCAGAAAATTCAAAATGGCGGAAAATTTTTATAGACGGAAATGAAATCGGAGATATACATTTTTTAAGTCTTGAGCCAAGGATTCCAGGGATATAAGACACTTGAGTGTACGACAAACGGTTTACGAGTTATGAGCGTGTACGCGTTTGTAGTCGCTATAGCGCCACCTATTGCCCGATTTGCGTCATATTTTGATACGTTCTCCCCAAATTGAGACTTACCATCTGGCCAACTTTCAAGTCTCTAGACCTTACGGTTTGGTCTGCACGATAAGAAGTACGGCAGAAGAATAATAATAATAAAAATCTTAACAATTACAATAGGTTTTCAACGCTTCGCGTTTGAACCCCTAAATATAGCTGCAAGCAGCAATGACCGGGGTTCAAACGTCGCAAGACCATCTGAGCTGTCATGACGGTTTGTGGTCAATCTGACTAGTTCTCCTAATGTGCACAGTTCTGTGAAGTTTCTACTTTGTGTAAACAATGTATAGACATCTTTCAAAGATGTTCAGAATGAGAAGATCAAATGATTTCGACATTGTGAACTGAACATATGAACAGTTATGTCGGTGTATGTCGGTCTATGTCAATCTGACTTGTTCTCCACATAAACAGAGCTTTATGAAGTTTCTAGTTTGTGTAAATGATATATAGACATGTTAAAAAAAAATTCATTATGGGAAGATCTATCAAATGATAACAATGTGGATATGTTTAACACTACACGTCATATCATTTGAACTGTTATGACCTTTTTTTTGTCAATCTGACTAGTTTTTTCCTAATGAGCACAGTTCTGTGAAGTTTCTACTCTGTGCAAACAATGAATAGACATCTTTCAAAGATGTTCAGACTGAGAAGATTAAATGATATTAATATTGTGAACTGAACATCTGAACTGTTCTGTCAGTTTATGTTCTGAGTTGTTCTCCACATAAAAAGATTTTCTAGCCTGATGGTGCCTCTTGTGGACAAAAGTAGTATTACAGCTTTTCTAAGATTTTAAAATGTAGATCATTTGTAATTTATTGTGAGCCCTATGAGCATCAGAAATACATGAGACCTGACACATTTCTTCAAAATGACTTGTTCTTAACATGTTCACAGTTCTGTGACGTTTCTCTTGTGGACAAAAGTAGTATTACAGCTTTTCTAAGATTTTCAAATATAGAGTGTTTATAATTTATTGTGAGCCGTACGAGCAGAGCCGTACGAGCATCAGAAATACATGAAACCTCACAAGTTTCTTCATAATGTCTTGTTCTTAACATTTACACAGTTTTGTGAAGTTTCTTGTTTTTGGACAAGATATATAGACATTTTAATCACAATAGGCCAAATCAGAAATATATGAAAAATTGTATCTGCTGAACGGTTTAACTAATCGAAAATCCTTTGACAACTTTTTGCCTTGAGTGTCCCTAGATGATGCGTGTGAATTTTCAAGCCAGTGAGATTGACGGCCTATGACGAGTTCGAAAAATTTGAAATTTCAAAAATCTCCAATATTTCGCAAACAATTTGATTGACAGCAGTGGTTCTTGAGGAAAAGTTGTTCAGTATGGGGAGATCTATCATATGATATCAATATTTTGTGGATGCGTGAAACACCACGTGAGTAGAGACGCAAAAAACTCGTTAGCGCCAACTAGTGTCCGATTTTCTTCAAAATTCTGACAAACCACTAGGGCCATGAGTCAAACACGCCCATCGAGTTTCGTTCCGATCGACCTTCGTTAAGCTAGTCTAATTGATGCTCAAAGTTCATTGGCCGATGACGGTCATGTTTTTTGAGATACACCAATGTCCTCATAGACCATCATGGACCCTTGGACAAAGACCGTGCATGACAAGTCTCAGGTCAATCGGACTACCATGTGACCCTGTACAGGTGATTGAGTGTTTTTTTCGCAATATAGCGCCACCAAGTGGTCAATCATCGCAGTTTTTTTGGTGTGACCACAAATTGAGCTTATACATGACTATGTGACGTTTGGTGAGATTATCTCTTTGCGTTCCAGAGCTATTACGATTTTAGCAAAAGTGTCTCCGCCTTATGCAAACGTTTTATTGTCTTGTTGCAAGCGTGAATCACCGATTAAAATTCCTTTGACAACTTTTGGTCATGAGAGTCTCTAGATGATGCGTGGGAAATTTTGTGTGATTTGGCCAAACGGCCTATGAGGAGTTCGAAAAAATTTTTTTTCAGAAAATTCAAAATGGCGGAAAATTTTTATAGGCGGAAATGGAATCGGAGATATACATTTTTTAAGTCTTGAGCCAAGGATTCCAGGGATATAAGACACTTGAGTGTACGACAAACGGTTTACGAGTTATGAGCGTGTACGCGTTTGTAGTCGCAGTAGCGCCACCTATTGCCCGATTTGCGTCATATTTTGATACGTTCTCCCCAAATTGAGACCTACCATCTGACCAACTTTCAAGTCTCTAGACCTTACGGTTTGGTCTGCACGATAAGAAGTACGGCAGAATAATAATAATAATAATAAATATAGCTGCAAGCAGCAATGACCGGGGTTCAAACGTCGCAAGACCATCTGAGCTGTCAAGACGGTTTGTGGTCAATCTGACTAGTTCTCCTAATGTGCACAGTTCTGTGAAGTTTCTACTCTGTGCAAACAATGTATAGACATCTTTCAAAGATGTTCAGAATGAGAAGAACAAATGATATTAATATTGTGAACTGAACATCTGAACTGTAATGTCGATCTATGTCAATCTGACTTGTTCTCCACATAAAAACATCTTTATGAAGTTTCTAGTTTGTGTAAACGATGTATAGACATATCATATTACACATTTTTTCACTATAGGAAGATCTATCAAATTATATTAATATCGTGTGGATATGTTTAACACCACACATCATATCATCTGAACTTTTATGTCAGTCTATGTCAATCTGACTTGTTCTCCACATGAAAAGATTTTCTAGCCTGACGGTGCCTCTTGTGGACAAAAGTAGTATTACAGCTTTTCTAAGATTTTAAAATATTGATCGTTTATTATTTATTGTGAGCCCTATGAGCATCAGAAATACATGAGACCTGACACATTTCTTCAAAATTACTTGTTCTTAACATGTTCACAGTTCTGTGACGTTTCTCTTGTGGACAAAACTAGAATTACAGCTTTTCTAAGATTTTAAAATATAGAGTGTTTATAATTTATTGTGAGCCCTATGAGCATCAGAAATACATGAAACCCAACACATTTCTTCAAAATGTCTTGTTCTTAACATTTACACAGTTTTGTGAAGTTTCTTGTTTTTGGACAAGATATATAGACATTTTAATCACAATAGGCCAAATCAGAAATATATGAAAAATTGTATCTGCTGAACGGTTTAACTAATCGAAAATCCTTTGACAACTTTTTGCCTTGAGTGTCCCTAGATGATGCGTGTGAATTTTCAAGCCAGTGAGATTGACGACCTATGACGAGTTCGAAAAATTTGAAATTTCAAAAATCTCCAATATTTCGCAAACAATTTGATTGACAGCAGTGGTTCTTGAGGCAAAGTTGTTCAGTATGAGGAGATCTATCATATGATATCAATATTGTGTGGATGCGTGAAACACCACATGAGTAGAGATGCAAAAAAACTCGTTAGCGCCAACTAGTGTCCGATCTTTTTCAAAATTCTGACAGACCTCTAGGGTCATGAGTCAAACACGCCCATCGAGTTTCATTCTGATCGACCTTCGTTAAGCTGGTCTAATTGATGCTCAAAGTTCATTGGCTTATGACGGCCATGTTTTTTGAGATACACCAATGTCCTCATACACGATCATGGACCCTTGGACAAAGACCGTGCATGACAAGTTTCAAGTAAATCAGACAAACATGTGACCCTGCACAGGTGATTTCGAGTTTTTTTCGCAATATAGCGCCACCAAGTGGTAAACTGGCCCAGTTTTTTTGGTGTGACCACAAATTGAGCTTATACATGACTATTTGAAGTTTGGTGAGATTATCTCTTTGCGCTCTAGAGTTATTACGATTTTAGCGAAAGTGCCTCCGCCTTATGCGAACGTTTTAGCGTGTTGTTGCGAGCCTGAATCACCGATCGAAATTCTTTGAATAACTTTTGGTATTGAGAGTCTCTAGATGATATGTGTGAAGTTTCGCGTTATTTGGACAAACGGCCTATGAGGAGTTCGAAAAAAAATTTTTTCAGAAAATTCAAAATGGCGGAAAATTTTTATAGACGGAAATGAAATCGGAGATATACATTTTTTAAGTCTTGAGCCAAGGATTCCAGAGATATAAGACACTTGAGTGTACGACAAACGGTTTACGAGTTATGAGCGTGTACGCGTTTGTAGTCGCTATAGCGCCACCTATTGCCCAATTTGCGTCATATTTTGATACTTTCTCCCCAAATTGAGACCTACCATCTGGCCAACTTTCAAGTCTCTAGACCTTATGGTTTGGTCTGCACGATAAGAAGTACGGCAGAAGAATAATAATAATAAATATAGCTGCAAGCAGCAATGACCGGGGTTCAAACGTCGCAAGACCATCTGAGCTGTCAAGACGGTTTGTTGTCAATCTGACTAGTTCTCCTAATGTGCACAGTTCTGTGATGTTTCTACTTTGTGTAAACAATGTATAGACATCTTTCAAAGATGTTCAGAATGAGAAGATCAAATGATATTCACATTGTGAACTGAACATATGAACTGTTATGTCGGTCTATGTCAATCTGACTTGTTCTCCACATAAAAAAAGATTTTCTAGTCTGATGGTGCCTCTTGTGGACAAAAGTAGTATTACAGCTTTTCTAAGATTTTAAAATGTAGATCATTTGTAATTTATTGTGAGCCCTATGAGCATCAGAAATACATGAGACCTGACACATTTCTTCAAAATGACTTGTTCTTAACATGCTCACAGATCTGTGACGTTTCTCTTGTGGACAAAACTAGTATTACAGCTTTTCTAAGATTTTAAAATATAGAGTGTTTATAATTTATTGTGAGCCGTACGAGCATCAGAAATACATGAAACCTCACAAGTTTCTTCATAATGTCTTGTTCTTAACATTTACACAGTTTTGTGAAGTTTCTTGTTTTTGGACAAGATATATAGACATTTTAATCACAATAGGCCAAATCAGAAATATATGAAAAATTGTATCTGCTGAACGGTTTAACTAATCGAAAATCCTTTGACAACTTTTTGCCTTGAGTGTCCCTAGATGATGCGTGTGAATTTTCAAGCCAGTGAGATTGACGGCCTATGACGAGTTCGAAAAATTTGAAATTTCAAAAATCTCCAATATTTCGCAAACAATTTGATTGACAGCAGTGGTTTTTGAGGCAAAGTTGTTCAGTATGAGGAGATCTATCAGATGATATCAATATTCTGTGGATGCGTGAAACACCACGTGAGTAGAGACGCAAAAAACTCGTTAGCGCCAACTAGTGTCCGATTTTCTTCAAAATTCTGACAGACAACTAGGGCCCTGAGTCAAACACGCCCATCGAGTTTCGTTCCGATCGACCTTTGTTAAGCTAGTCTAATTGATGCTCAAAGTTCATTGGCCGATGACGGTCATGTTTTTTGAGATACACCAATGTCCTCATAGACCATCATGGACCCTTGGACAAAGACCGTGCATGACAAGTGTCAGGTCAATCGGACTACCATGTGACCCTGTACAGGTGATTGAGTGTTTTTTTCGCAATATAGCGCCACCAAGTGGTCAATCATCGCAGTTTTTTCGGTGTGACCACAAAATGAGCTTATACATGACTATGTGAAGTTTGGTGAGATTATCTCTTTGCGTTCTAGAGCTATTACGATTTTAGCAAAAGTGTCTCCGCCTCATGCGAACGTTTTATTGTCTTGTTGCAAGCGTGAATCACCGATTAAAATTCCTTTGACAACTTTTGGTCATGAGAGTCTCTAGATGATGCGTGGGAAATTTTGCGTGATTTGGACAAACGGCCTATGAGGAGTTCGAAAAACTTTTTTTTCAGAAAATTCAAAATGGCGGAATATTTTTATAGGCGGAAATGAAATCGGAGATATACATTTTTTAAGTCTTGATCCAAGGATTCCAGGGATATAAGACACTTGAGTGTACGACAAACGGTTTACGAGTTATGAGCGTGTACGCGTTTGTAGTCGCTGTAGCGCCACCTATTGCCCGATTTGCGTCATATTTTGTTACGTTCTCCCCAAATTGAGACCTACCATCTGACCAACTTTCAAGTCTCTAGACCTTACGGTTTGGTCTGCACGATAAGAAGTACGGCAGAATAATAATAATAATAATAAATATAGCTGCAAGCAGCAATGACCGGGGTTCAAACGTCGCAAGACCATCTGAGCTGTCAAGACGGTTTGTGGTCAATCTGACTAGTTCTCCTAAAGTTCTGTGAAGTTTCTACTTTGTGTAAACAATGTATAGACATCTTTCAAAGATGTTCAGAATGAGAAGATTAAATGATATTGACATTGTGAACTGAACATATGAACTGTTCTGTCGGTTTATGTCAGTCTAAGTCAATCTGACTTGTTCTCCACATAAACAGAGCTTTATGAAGTTTCTATTTTGGTTAAATGATATATAGACGTTACAAAAAATTTTCAGTATGGGAAGATCTATCAAATGATAACAATGTGGATATGTTTAACACTACACGTCATATCATTTGAACTGTTATGACCTTTTTTTGTCAATCTGACTAGTTTTCCTAATGAGCACAGTTCTGTGAAGTTTCTACTCTGTGCAAACAATGAATAGACATCTTTCAAAGATGTTCAGACTGAGAAGATTAAATGATATTAATATTGTGAACTGAACATCTGAACTGTTCTGTCGGTTTATGTCAGTCTATGTCAATCTGACTTGTTCTCCACATAAAAAGATTTTCTAGCCTGATGGTGCCTCTTGTGGACAAAAGTAGTATTACAGCTTTTCTAAGATTTTAAAATGTAGATCATTTGTAATTTATTGTGAGCCCTATGAGCATCAGAAATACATGAGACCTGACACATTTCTTCAAAATGACTTGTTCTTAACATGTTCACAGATCTGTGACGTTTCTCTTGTGGACAAAACTAGTATTACAGCTTTTCTAAGATTTTAAAATATAGATCGTTTATTATTTATTGTGAGCCGTACGAGCATCAGAAATACATGAAACCTCACAAGTTTCTTCATAATGTCTTGTTCTTAACATTTACACAGTTTTGTGAAGTTTCTTGTTTTTGGACAAGATATATAGACATTTTAATCACAATAGGCCAAATCAGAAATATATGAAAAATTGTATCTGCTGAACGGTTTAACTAATCGAAAATCCTTTGACAACTTTTTGCCTTGAGTGTCCCTAGATGATGCATGTGAATTTTCAAGCCAGTGAGATTGACGGCCATTGACGAGTTCGAAAAATTTGAAATTTGTAAAATCTCCAATATTTCGCAAACAATTTGATTGACAGCAGTGGTTCTTGAGGCAAAGTTGTTCAGTATGAGGAGATCTATCAGATGAAGTCAATATTTTGTGGATGCGTGAAACACCACGTGAGTAGAGACGCAAAAAACTCGTTAGCGCCAACTAGTGTCCGATTTTCTTCAAAATTCTGACAGACCACTAGGGCCATGAGTCAAACACGCCCATCGAGTTTCGTTCCGATCGACCTTTGTTAAGCTGGTCTAATTGATGCTCAAAGTTCATTGGCCGATGACGGTCATGTTTTTTGAGATACACCAATGTCCTCATAGACCATCATGGACCCTTGGACAAAGACCGTGCATGACAAGTCTCAGGTCAATCGGACTACCATGTGACCCTGTACAGGTGATTGAGTGTTTTTTTCGCAATATAGCGCCACCAAGTGGTCAATCATCGCAGTTTTTTTGGTGTGACCACAAATTGAGCTTATACATGACTATGTGAAGTTTGGTGAGATTATCTCTTTGCGTTCCAGAGCTATTACGATTTTAGCAAAAGTGTCTCCGCCTTATGCGAACGTTTTAGCGTGTCGTTGCAAGCGTGAATCACCGATCAAAATTATTTGAATAACTTTTGGTCATGAGAGTCTCTAGATGATATGTGTGAAGTTTCGCGTTATTTGGACAAACGGTCTATGAGGAGTTCGAAAACTTTTTTTTTCAGAAAATTCAAAATGGCGGAAAATTTTTATAGGCGGAAATGAAATCGGAGATATACATTTTTTAAGTCTTGAGCCAAGGATTCCAGAGATATAAGACACTTGAGTGTACGACAAACGGTTTACGAGTTATGAACATGTACGCGTTTGTAGTCGCTGTAGCGCCACCTATAGCCCGATTTGCGTCATATTTTGATACGTTCTCCCCAAATTGAGACCTACCATCTGACAAAGTTTCAAGTCTCTAGACCTTACGGTTTGGTCTGCACAAGACGCATTACGGCAGAAGAATAATAATAATAATAATAATAATAATAAAAATCCTAACAATTACAATAGGTTTTCAACGCTTCGCGTTTGAACCCCTAAATATAGCTGCAAGCAGCAATGACCGGGGTTCAAACGTAGCAGGACCATCTGAGCTGTCATGACTCTTTGTGGTCAATCTGACTAGTTCTCCTAATGTGCACAGTTCTGTGAAGTTTCTACTTTATGCAAACAATGTATAGACATCTTTCAAAGATGTTCAGAATGAGAAGATCAAATGATATTAATATCGTGAACTGAACATCTGAACTCTAATGTCGATCTATGTCAATCTGACTTGTTCTACACATAAACACATCTTTATGAAGTTTCTAGTTTGTGTAAACAATATATAGACATATCATATTACACATTTTTTCACTATAGGAAGATCTATCAAATGATATTAATATAGTGGGGATATGTTTAACACCACACATCATATCATCTGAACTGTTATGTCAGTCTATGTCAATCTGACTTGTTCTCCATATGAAAAGATTTTCAAGCCTGACGGTGCCTCTTGTGGACAAAAGTAGTATTACAGCTTTTCTAAGATTTTAAAATATAGATTGTTTATTATTTATTGTGAGCCCTATGAGCATCAGAAATACATGAGAACTGACACATTTCTTCAAAATGACTTGTTCTTAACTTGTTCACAGTTCTGTGACGTTTCTCTTGTGGACAAAAGTAGTATTACAGCTTTTCTAAGATTATAAAATATAGAGTGTTTATAATTTATTGTGACCCCTATGAGCATCAGAAATACATGAAACCCAACACATTTCTTCAAAATGACTTGTTCTTAACATTTACACAGTTTTGTGAAGTTTCTTGATTGTGGACAAGATATATAGGCTTTTTATTCACAATAGGCCAAACCTGAAATATATGAAAAATTATATCTGCTGAACGGTTTAGCTAATCGAAATTCTTTGAATAACTTTTTGCCTTGAGTGTCCGTAGATGATGCGTGTGAATTTTCAAGCCAATCGTATTGACCGCCTATGACGAGTTCGAAAAAGTTGAAATTTCAAAAATCTCCAATATTTCATAAGCAATTTGATTGACAGCAGTGGTTCTTGAGGCAAAGTTGTTCAGTATGAGGAGATCTATCATATAATATCAATACTCTGTGGAATGCGTGAAACACCATGTTAGTAGAGACGCAAAAAACTTGTTAGCGCCAACTAGTGTCCGATTTTTTTCAAAATTCTGACAGACCACTAGGGCCATGAGTCAAACACACCCATCGAGTTTCGTTCCGATCGACCTTCGTTAAGCTGGTCTAATTGATGCTCAAAGTTCATTGGCTGATGACGGCCATGCTTTTTGAGATACAGCAATGTCCTCATAGACCATCATGGACCCTTGGAGAAAGACAGTGCATGACAAGTTTCAGGTCAATCAGACTAACATGTGACCCAGTACAGGTAATTTAGAGTTTTTTTCGCAATATAGCGCCACCAAGTGGTCAACCGTCGCAGTTTTTTTGTTGTGACCACAAAATGACCTTATACATGACTATGTGAAGTTTGGTGAGATTATCTCTTTGCGCTCCAGAGTTATTACGATTTTAGCAAAAGTGCCTTTGCCGTATGCAAACGTTTTAGCGTGTTGTTGCGAGCCTGAATCACCGATCAAAATTCTTTGAATAACTTTTGGTCATGAGAGTCTCTAGATGATATGTGTGAAGTTTCACGTTATTTGGACAAACGGCCTATGAGGAGTTCGAAAAAATTTTTTTTCAGAAAAATCAAAATGGCGGAAAATTTTTATAGGCGGAAATGAAATCGGAGATATACATTTTTTAAGTCTTGAGCCAAGGATTCCAGGGATATAAGACACTTGAGTGTACGACAAACGGTTTACGAGTTATGAGCGTGTACGCGTTTGTAGTCGCTGTAGCGCCACCTATTGCCCGATTTGCGTCATATTTTGATACGTTCTCCCCAAATTGAGACCTACCATCTGGCCAACTTTCAAGTCTCTAGACCTTACGGTTTGGTCTGCACGATAAGAAGTACGGCAGAAGAATAATAATAATAAATATAGCTGCAAGCAGCAATGACCGGGGTTCAAACGTAGCAGGACCATCTGAGCTGTCATGACTCTTTGTGGTCAATCTGACTAGTTCTCCTAATGTGCACAGTTCTGTGAAGTTTCTACTTTATGCAAACAATGTATAGACATCTTTCAAAGATGTTCAGAATGAGAAGATCAAATGATATTAATATCGTGAACTGAACATCTGAACTCTAATGTCGATCTATGTCAATCTGACTTGTTCTACACATAAACACATCTTTATGAAGTTTCTAGTTTGTGTAAACAATATATAGACATATCATATTACACATTTTTTCACTATAGGAAGATCTATCAAATGATATTAATATAGTGGGGATATGTTTAACACCACACATCATATCATCTGAACTGTTATGTCAGTCTATGTCAATCTGACTTGTTCTCCATATGAAAAGATTTTCAAGCCTGACGGTGCCTCTTGTGGACAAAAGTAGTATTACAGCTTTTCTAAGATTTTAAAATATAGATTGTTTATTATTTATTGTGAGCCCTATGAGCATCAGAAATACATGAGAACTGACACATTTCTTCAAAATGACTTGTTCTTAACTTGTTCACAGTTCTGTGACGTTTCTCTTGTGGACAAAAGTAGTATTACAGCTTTTCTAAGATTATAAAATATAGAGTGTTTATAATTTATTGTGACCCCTATGAGCATCAGAAATACATGAAACCCAACACATTTCTTCAAAATGACTTGTTCTTAACATTTACACAGTTTTGTGAAGTTTCTTGATTGTGGACAAGATATATAGGCTTTTTATTCACAATAGGCCAAACCTGAAATATATGAAAAATTATATCTGCTGAACGGTTTAGCTAATCGAAATTCTTTGAATAACTTTTTGCCTTGAGTGTCCCTAGATGATGCGTGTGAATTTTCAAGCCAATCGTATTGACCGCCTATGACGAGTTCGAAAAAGTTGAAATTTCAAAAATCTCCAATATTTCATAAGCAATTTGATTGACAGCAGTGGTTCTTGAGGCAAAGTTGTTCAGTATGAGGAGATCTATCATATAATATCAATACTCTGTGGAATGCGTGAAACACCATGTTAGTAGAGACGCAAAAAACTTGTTAGCGCCAACTAGTGTCCGATTTTTTTCAAAATTCTGACAGACCACTAGGGCCATGAGTCAAACACACCCATCGAGTTTCGTTCCGATCGACCTTCGTTAAGCTGGTCTAATTGATGCTCAAAGTTCATTGGCTGATGACGGCCATGCTTTTTGAGATACAGCAATGTCCTCATAGACCATCATGGACCCTTGGAGAAAGACAGTGCATGACAAGTTTCAGGTCAATCAGACTAACATGTGACCCAGTACAGGTAATTTAGAGTTTTTTTCGCAATATAGCGCCACCAAGTGGTCAACCGTCGCAGTTTTTTTGTTGTGACCACAAAATGACCTTATACATGACTATGTGAAGTTTGGTGAGATTATCTCTTTGCGCTCCAGAGTTATTACGATTTTAGCAAAAGTGCCTTTGCCGTATGCAAACGTTTTAGCGTGTTGTTGCGAGCCTGAATCACCGATCAAAATTCTTTGAATAACTTTTGGTCATGAGAGTCTCTAGATGATATGTGTGAAGTTTCACGTTATTTGGACAAACGGCCTATGAGGAGTTCGAAAAAATTTTTTTTCAGAAAAATCAAAATGGCGGAAAATTTTTATAGGCGGAAATGAAATCGGAGATATACATTTTTTAAGTCTTGAGCCAAGGATTCCAGGGATATAAGACACTTGAGTGTACGACAAACGGTTTACGAGTTATGAGCGTGTACGCGTTTGTAGTCGCTGTAGCGCCACCTATTGCCCGATTTGCGTCATATTTTGATACGTTCTCCCCAAATTGAGACCTACCATCTGGCCAACTTTCAAGTCTCTAGACCTTACGGTTTGGTCTGCACGATAAGAAGTACGGCAGAATAATAATAATAATAATAAATATAGCTGCAAGCAGCAATGACCGGGGTTCAAACGTCGCAAGACCATCTGAGCTGTCAAGACGGTTTGTGGTCAATCTGACTAGTTCTCCTAAAGTTCTGTGAAGTTTCTACTTTGTGTAAACAATGTATAGACATCTTTCAAAGATGTTCAGAATGAGAAGATTAAATGATATTGACATTGTGAACTGAACATATGAACTGTTCTGTCGGTTTATGTCAGTCTAAGTCAATCTGACTTGTTCTCCACATAAACAGAGCTTTATGAAGTTTCTATTTTGGTTAAATGATATATAGACGTTACAAAAAATTTTCAGTATGGGAAGATCTATCAAATGATAACAATGTGGACATGTTTAACACTACACGTCATATCATTTGAACTGTTATGACCTTTTTTTGTCAATCTGACTAGTTTTCCTAATGAGCACAGTTCTGTGAAGTTTCTACTCTGTGCAAACAATGAATAGACCTCTTTCAAAGATGTTCAGACTGAGAAGATTAAATGATATTAATATTGTGAACTGAACATCTGAACTGTTCTGTCGGTTTATGTCAGTCTATGTCAATCTGACTTGTTCTCCACATAAAAAGATTTTCTAGCCTGATGGTGCCTCTTGTGGACAAAAGTAGTATTACAACTTTTCTAAGATTTTAAAATAAAGATGGTTTATAATTTATTGTGAGCCCTATGAGCATCAGAAATACATGAGACCTGACACATTTCTTCAAAATGACTTGTTCTTAACATGTTCACAGTTCTGTGACGTTTCTCTTGTTGACAAAACTAGTATTACAGCTTTTCTAAGATTTTAAAATATAGAGTGTTTATAATTTATTGTGAGCCGTACGAGCATCAGAAATACATGAAACCTCACAAGTTTCTTCATAATGTCTTGTTCTGAACATTTACACAGTTTTGTGAAGTTTCTTGTTTTTGGACAAGATATATAGACATTTTAATCACAATAGGCCAAATCAGAAATATATGAAAAATTGTATCTGCTGAACGGTTTAACTAATCGAAAATCCTTTGACAACTTTTTGCCTTGAGTGTCCCTAGATGATGCGTGTGAATTTTCAAGCCAGTGAAATTGACGGCCTATGACGAGTTCGAAAAATCTGAAATTTCAAAAATCTCCAATATTTCGCAAACAATTTGATTGACAGCAGTGGTTCTTGAGGCAAAGTTGTTCAGTATGAGGAGATCTATCAGATGATATCAATATTTTGTGGATGCGTGAAACACCACGTGAGTAGAGACGCAAAAAACTTGTTAGCGCCAACTAGTGTCCGATTTTCTTAAAAATTCTGACAGACCACTAGGGCCATGAGTCAAACACGCCCATCGAGTTTCGTTCCGATCGACCTTCGTTAAGCTAGTCTAATTGATGCTCAAAGTTCATTGGCCGATGACGATCATGTTTTTTGAGATACACCAATGTCCTCATAGACCATCATGGACCCTTGGACAAAGACCGTGCATGACAAGTCTCAGGTCAATCGGACTACCATGTGACCCTGTACAGGTGATTGAGTGTTTTTTTCGCAATATAGCGCCACCAAGTGGTCAATCATCGCAGATTTTTTGGTGTGACCACAAATTGAGCTTATACATGACTATGTGAAGTTTGGTGAGATTATCTCTTTGCGTTCCAGAGCTATTACAATTTTAGCAAAAGTGTCTCCGCCTTATGCGAACGTTTTATTGTCTTGTTGCAAGCGTGAATCACCGATCAAAATTCCTTTGACAACTTTTGGTCATGAGAGTCTCTAGATGATGTGTGTGAAATTTTGCGTGATTTGGACAAACAGCCTATGAGGAGTTCGAAAAAATTTTTTTTCAGAAAAATCAAAATGGCGGAAAATTTTTATAGGCGGAAATGAAATCGGAGATATACATTTTTTAAGTTTTGAGCCAAGGATTCCAGAGATATAAGACACTTGAGTGTACGACAAACGGTTTACGAGTTATGAACATGTACGCGTTTGTAGTCGCTGTAGCGCCACCTATAGCCCGATTTGCGTCATATTTTGATACGTTCTCCCCAAATTGAGACCTACCATCTGACAAAGTTTCAAGTCTCTAGACCTTACGGTTTGGTCTGCACGAGACGCATTACGGCAGAAGAATAATAATAATAATAATAAAAATCCTAACAATTACAATAGGTTTTCAACGCTTCGCGTTTGAACCCCTAAATATAGCTGCTAGCAGCCATCACGGGGCCAAGCGCAAGGAGGGCATTAAATGTCATGCCGACATGGCTGGCATCATCAGACCAACGGCAGTAAGAATCTAAAGACATTTCAATATGACTTAAGTCTAAATGGCTGAAAAATAAACAATACGGTCTTTAGTAATTCGATTTAATGGTTTATCACATTCAACCAACAGGCAGCGCTGTAACCAAATTGTAGTGTCAATTCGTGTGGTACATTGTGTAAATTGGGTAAACCATGGCTGACAGAGCACTAAAGTCATATGTTTGTTAAACATAGCATCTTATAAGAAAAATCGAAATGGCAGACGCTCAAAATGGCCGATATGGGAATATTTGGTATCACAGGACTCGGCATGACCCACTGGATCTAAAGAGACCAGTTTCATGATTTTTGGACAAAGCGTTCAGGAGTTATAATCAAAAACGACAGTTTTTCATATCTCCTGACCACTAGGGGGCAGAGCGCCAAAACTCGGCAGGAAGCTTCAGACCATAATTGACATAACACACACCTAGTTTGGTCAGAAAAGGCAAATGCATTCCGGAGATAAAGCCTCAATTTCATTTTAGCGACTATTACCTCAGATTCTTTTGTGAGTTATTCGTAAATGGTTTGACGAATCAACTTCCTTTATATATCGTTTTGTCCACATTGTCTGGAGATGATGTGGTTCAATTTTCGTGAAAATCGGACGAACGGCCTAGGAGGAGTTCGAAAAAGTAGGTTTTTCATAAAATTCAAAATGGCGGGAAAATTTTCATGACGGAAAATGACGTCATAGGGTGCAATCGAATCGTCTTGAGCCAAGGAATCAGTGGACAAAAGAATTTTGTTTCTAGGACATACGGTTCAAAAGTTATTTACGTAAACGTGAGTGCAACTTTGGACAGTTGGTGGCGCTTTAGAGATTGAGTTAGAGACTTCAATTTTGCTATGGTCAATGATTGGACTGTCCTTTATGAGTGTGCCAACTTTTTTTCATTTTCCCGCTTACGGTTCTATGGGCTGTCATAGACTTCAATGGCAGAAGAAAAAGAATAATAATAATAATAATAATAAGAACCGGAACAAAAACAATAGGTGCCTCCGCACCTTCGGTGCTTGGCCCCTAATAATAAGAACCGGAACAAAAACAATAGGTGCCTCCGCACCTTCGGTGCTTGGCCCCTAATAATAATAAATATAGCTGCTAGCAGCCATCACGGGGCCAAGCGCAAGGAGGGCATTAAATGTCATGCCGACATGGCTGGCATCATCAGACCAACGGCAATAAGAATCTAAAGACATTTCAATATGACTTAAGTCTAAATGGCTGAAAAATCATCAATACGGTCTTTAGTAATTCGATTTAATGGTTTATCACGTTCGACCAACAGGCAGCGCTGTAATCAAATTGTAGTGTCAATTCATGTGGTACATTGAGAGTGTGGTGACACATGCAAAGTTTGCTTTCAATTGGGTAAACCATTGCTGACAGAGCACTAAAGTCGTGTGTTTGTTAAACATAGCATCTTATAAGAAAAATCGAAATGGCAGACGCTCAAAATGGCCGATATGGGAAAATTTGGTATCACAGGACTCGGCATGACCCACTGGATCTAAAGAGACCAGTTTCATGATTTTTAGACAAAGCGTTCAGGAGTTATAATCAAAAATGTCAGTTTTTTAATATCTCCTGACCACTAGGGGGCAGAGCGCCAAATCTCTGCAGGTAGCCTTAGACCATGTTTGACATAACACACACCTAGTTTGGTCAGAAAACGCTAATGCGTCGCGGAGATAAAGCCTCAATTTCATTTTTGTGACCATTACGTCGGATTCTTTCGCGAGTTATTCGTAAACGGTTTGACATATCAACTTTCTTTGGATAACTTTTTGTCACGATGGTCGGGAGATAATGTGGTTTAATTTTGGTGATAATTGGACAAACGGTCTGGGAGGAGTTCGAAAAAGTAGGTTTTCAAAGAAAAACAACATGGTGGACAAGAAGTTTGGCCGACTATGACAAATTTGGTATCTGTGTTCTCGGTTTGACCCAAGGAACGTATAAAGATAATTTGTTTTACCATAGGTTAATGCACTCAAAAGTTATTAGCATATTTGTAAATTTGGTTATAATTTTTGACCACAAGGGGGTGCTGCCTCGAAACTTTTTGAGTCGTATCAAGGTTAGGTGCCGAAGACACATATTGAGTTTCGTAACGATACGTCAATATCTTAGTTAAATATAGCAATTTATGACAATATTCAAAATGGCCGACGCTCAAAATGGCCGATATGGGAAAATTTGGTATCGCACGACTCGGCATGATGCACTGAATCTAAAGAGACCAGTTTTATTATTTTTGGCCAAAGCGTTCAGAAGTTATAAGCAAATATTTAACTTTTTCATATCTCCTGACCACTAGGGGGCACAGCGCCAAAACTCTGCAGGTAGCCTCAGATCATGATTGACATAACACACACCAAGTTTGGTCAGAAAACGCTAATGCGTTGCGGAGATAAAGCCTAAATTTCATTTTTGCGACCATTACGTCGGATTCTTTCGCCAGTTATTCGTAAACGGTTTGACATATCAACTTTCTTTGGATAACTTTTTGTCCACATTGTCTGGAGATGATGTGGTTCAATTTTCGTGAAAATCGGACAAACGGCCTAGGAGGAGTTCGAAAAAGTAGGTTTTTCATATAATTCAAAATGGCGGAAAAATATTCATGACGGAAAATGACGTCGTAGGGTGCAATCGAATCGTCTTGAGCCAAGGAATTAGTGGACGAAAGAATTTTGTTTCTAGGACATACGGTTCAAAAGTTATTTATGTAAACGTGAGTTCAATAAGAAGAAGAAGAAGAAGAAGAGGAATAATAATAAAGAACCGGAACAGAAACAATAGGTGCCTCCGCACCTTCGGTGCTTGGCCCCTAATAAATATAGCTGCAAGCAGCAATGACCGGGGTTCAAACGTAGCAGGACCATCTGAGCTGTCATGACTGTTTGTGGTCAATCTGACTAGTTATCCTAATGTGCACAGTTCTGTGAAGTTTCTACTTTGTGCAAACAATGTATAGACATCTTTCAAAGATGTTCAGAATGAGAAGATCAAATGATATTAATATTGTGAACTGAACATCTGAACTGTAATGTCGATCTATGTCAATCTGACTTGTTCTCCACATAAACACATCTTTATGAAGTTTCTAGTTTGTGTAAACGATGTATAGACATATCATATTACACATTTTTTCACTCTAGGAAGATCTATCAAATTATATTAATATCGTGTGGATATGTTTAACACCACACATCATATCATCTGAACTTTTATGTCAGTCTATGTCAATCTGACTTGTTCTCCACATGAAAAGATTTTCTAGCCTGACGGCGCCTCTTGTGGACAAAAGTAGTATTACAGCTTTTCTAAGATTTTAAAATATAGATAGTTTATTATTTATTGTGAGCCCTATGAGCATCAGAAATACATGAGACCTGACACATTTCTTCAAAATGACTTGTTCTTAACATGTTCACAGTTCTGTGACGTTTCTCTTGTGGACAAAAGTAGTATTACAGCTTTTCTAAGATTTTAAAATATAGAGTGTTTATAATTTATTGTGAGCCCTATGAGCATCAGAAATACATGAAACCTCACAAGTTTCTTCATAATGTCTTGTTCTTAACATTTACACAGTTTTGTGAAGTTTCTTGTTTTTGGACAAGATATATAGACATTTTAATCACAATAGGCCAAATCAGAAATATATGAAAAATTGTATCTGCTGAACGGTTTAACTAATCGAAAATCCTTTGACAACTTTTTGCCTTGAGTGTCCCTAGATGATGCGTGTGAATTTTCAAGCCAGTGAGATTGACGGCCTATGACGAGTTCGACAAATTTGAAATTTCAAAAATCTCCAATATTTCGCAAACAATTTGATTGACAGCAGTGGTTCTTGAGACAAAGTTGTTCAGTATGAGGAGATCTATCAGATGATATCAATATTCTGTGGATGCGTGAAACATCACGTGAGTAGAGACGCAAAAAACTCGTTAGCGCCAACTAGTGTCCGATTTTCTTCAAAATTCTGACAGACCACTAGGGCCATGAGTCAAACACGCCCATCGAGTTTCGTTCCGATCGACCTTCGTTAAGCTAGTCTAATTGATGCTCAAAGTTCATTGGCCGATGACGGTCATGTTTTTTGAGATACACCAATGTCCTCATAGACCATCATGGACCCTTGGACAAAGACCGTGCATGACAAGTCTCAGGTCAATCGGACTACCATGTGACCCTGTACAGGTGATTGAGTGTTTTTTTCGCAATATAGCGCCACCAAGTGGTCAATCATCGCAGTTTTTTTGGTGTGACCACATATTCATCGTATACATGACTATGTGAAGTTTGGTGAGATTATCTCTTTGCGTTCCAGAGGTATTACGATTTTAGCAAAAGTGTCTCCGCCTTATGCGAACGTTTTATTGTCTTGTTGCAAGCGTGAATCACCGATCAAAATTTATTTGACAACTTTTGGTCATGAGAGTCTCTAGATGATGCGTGGGAAATTTTGCGTGATTTGGACAAACGGCCTATGAGGAGTTCGAAAATTTTTTTTTTCAGAAAATTCAAAATGGCGGAAAATTTTTATAGGCGGAAATGAAATCGGAGATATACATTTTTTAAGTCTTGAGCCAAGGATTCCAGGGATATAAGACACTTGAGTCTACGACAAACGGTTTACGAGTTATGAGCGTGTACGCGTTTGTAGTCGCTGTAGCGCCACCTATTGCCCGATTTGCGTCATATTTTGATACGTTCTCGCCAAATTGAGACCTACCATCTGACCAACTTTCAAGTCTCTAAACCTTACGGTTTGGTCTGCACGATAAGAAGTACGGCAGAATAATAATAATAATAATAATAATAATAATAAATATAGCTGCAAGCACCAATCACCGGGGTTCAAACGTCGCAAGACCATCAAGGCCCATTGGACAAAGAACGTGCATGACAAGTTTGAAGTCAATCGGACCAAGGAGTGCACATGTACAGAAGTTTAAGTGTTTTTTTCATAACATAGCGCCACCAAGTGGTCAATCATTGCATATTTTTTAGTGTGACCACAAAATGAGCTCTTACATGAGTATTTCAAGTTTGGTGAGATTATCTCTTTGCAATCCAGAGTTATTACGATTTTAGCAAAAGTGTTAAGTTGGTCTAATTGAAGCTCAAACTTCATTGGCCGATGACGGCCATGTTTTTTGAGACATGCCAATGTCCTCATAGAACATCATGGACCCTTGGATAAAGACCTTGCACGACAAGTTTCAAGTCAATTGAATAAACGAGTGTACCGTGAAAGCCAATTTAGAAATTATTCACATATTAAAAGAAAACAAATTCAGAAATTGGAATGAAACGATTTCTTATCCTGTGGCTCCCTCTTGTGGACAAGTAATATTACAGCCATCATCTTTCAGTTTTAATGGATTATTCAATATTAGAAGATCTATCAAATATTAATATTGTGTGGATATGTGAAACAAGACGTGAACAGAGAGTCTTCTAACTGAAAATAGAATAAAAAGATTTCCTAGCCTGACGGTGCCTCTTGTGGACAAAACTAGTATTACAGCTTTACTGAGATTTTAAAGTATAGGTAGTTTATAATTTGTTGTGAGCCGTATGAGCGTCAGAAATACATGAAACCAGACACACTTCTTCAAAATGACTTGTTCTTAACATGTTCACAGTTCTGTGACATTTATTGTTTGTGCACAAGATATATAGACATTTTAATCACAATAGGCCAAATCAGAAATATATGAAAAATTGTATCTGCTGAACGGTTTAACTGATCGAAATTCTTTGAATAACTTTTTGCCTTGAGTGTACCTAGATGATGCGTGTGAATTTTCAAGGCAATCGTATTGACGGTCTATGACTAGTTCGAAAAATTTTAATTTTCTAAAATCTCCAATATTTCGCTAACAATTTGATTTACAGCAGTGGTTTTTGAAGCAAAGTTGCTCAGTATGAGGAGATCTAACAGATGATATCAATATTGTGAGGATGTGTGAAACAACACGTGAGTAGAGACGCAAAAAACTCGTTAGCGCCAACTAGTGGCCGATTTAAAAAAAAATTCTGACAGACCTCTAGGACTATGAGTCAAATACGCTCATCGAGTTTCGTTCCGATTGAAGTTCGTTAAGTTGGTCTAATTGATGCTCAAACTTCATTGGCCGATGACGGCCATGTTTTTTGAGATATGCCAATATCCTCTTAAATCATCATGGCTCATTGGACAAAGACCGTGCATGACAAGTTTGAAGTCAATCGGAATAACGAGTGCACATGTACAGATGTTTTAGTGTTTTTTTGTAATATAGCGCCACCAAGTGGTCAATCGTTCCAGGTTTTTTAGCGTGACCACAAAACTAGCTCATACATGAGTATTTGAAGTTTGGTGAGATTATCTCTTTGCGTTTCAGAGTTATTACGATTTTAGCGAAAGAGGCTCCGCCCTATTCAGACGTTTGGACGTCCTGTTGCGAGCGTGAATCACTGATCAAAATTATTTGAATAACTTTTGGTCAGGAGAGTCTCTAGATGATGCGTGTGAAGTTTCGCGTGATTTGGACAAACGCTCTATGAGGAGTTCGAAAAAAATTTTTTTCAGAAAATTCAAAATGGCGGAAAATTTTTATAGACGGAAATGAAATCGGAGATATACATTTTTTAAGTCTTGAGCCAAGGATTCCAGGGATATAAGACACTTTAGTGTAGGACAAACGGTTTACGAGTTATGAGCGTGTACGCGTTTTTAGTGGCTGTAGCGCCACCTATAGGCCGATTTGCGTCATGTTTTGATACTTTCCCCCCAAATTGAGACCTACCATCTGGCCAACTTTCAAGTCTCTAGACCTTACGGTTTGGTCTGCACGATCGGAAGTTCGACAGAATAATAATAATAATAATAATAATAATAATAAATATAGCTGCAAGCACCAATCACCGGGGTTCAAACGTCGCAAGACCATCAAGGCCCATTGGACAAAGAACATGCATGACAAGTTTGAAGTCAATCGGACCAAGGAGTGCACATGTACAGATGTTTAAGTGTTTTTTTTCATAATATAGCGCCACCAAGTGGTCAATCATTGCAGATTTTTTAGTGTGACCACAAAATGAGCTCTTACATGAGTATTTCAAGTTTGGTGAGATTATCTCTTTGCAATCCAGAGTTATTATGATTTTAGCAAAAGTGTTAAGTTGGTCTAATTGAAGCTCAAACTTCATTGGCTGATGACGGCCATGATTTTTGAGACATGCCAATGTCCTCATAGAACATCATGGACCCTTGGATAAAGACCGTGCACGACAAGTTTGAAGTCAATCGGACTAACAAGTGCACATGTACAGATGTTTTAATGTTTTTTTCATAATATAGCGCCACCAAGTGGTCAATCGTTGCAGATTTTTTAGTGTTACCACAAAATGAGCTCTTACATGAGTATTTAAAGTTTGGTGAGATTATCTCTTTGCAATCCAGAGTTATTAAGATTTTAGCGAAAGTGTGAATTTTATATCCACATATACATAAAAAAGATTTCTTATCCTGTGGTTCCCTATTGTGGACAAAAATAATATGACAGCCATCATCTTTCAGTTGGTAATGAGTTGTTCATTATGAGGAGATTTATCAAACAATATTAATATTGTGTTGATGTGTTTAGCACCACATTTCATCCAAACACTCCCATCAAGTTTCGTTGCAATCGACCTTTGTTAAGTTGGTCTAATTGATGCTCAAATTTCATTGACCGATGACGGCCATGTTTTTTGAGATATGCCAATATCCTCATAGACCATCATGGACCCTTGGATAAGGACAGTGCATGACAAGTTTCAAGTCAATCAAATAAACGAGTGTACCGTGACAGCCAATTTCGAAATTGTTCACATATTAAAAGAAAAACAAATTCAGAAATTGGAATAAAAAGATTTCTTATCCTGTGGTTCCCTCTTGTGGACAAGTAATATTACAGCCATCATTTTTTCAGTTTTATTTGGTTATTATTCAATATGGGAAGATCTATAAAATACTAAAATAGTGTGGATGTGTGAAACAAGATGTGAGCAAAGATTCTACTAACTGAAATTGGAATAAAAAGATTTCCTAGCCTGACGGTGCCTCTTGTGGACAAAACTAGTATTACAGCTTTACTGAGATTTTAAAATATAGATAGTTTATAATTTATTGTGAGCCCTACGAGCATCAGAAATACATGAAACCAGACACACTTCTTCAAAATGACTTGTTCTTAACATGTTCACAGTTCTGTGACGTTTTTTGTTTGTGCACAAGACATATAGACATTTTTATCACAATAGGCCAAATCAGAAATATATGAAAAATTGTATCTGCTGAACGGTTTAACTGATCAAAATTCTTTGAATAACTTTTTGCCTTGAGTGTCCCTAGATGATGCATGTGAATTTTCAAGCCAATCGTATCGACGGCCTATGACTAGTTCGAAAATTTTTATTTTTCTAAAATCTCCAATGTTTCGCAAACAATTTGATTTACAGCAGTCGCTCTTGAGGCAAAGTTGCTCAATATGAGACGATCTAATAGATGATATCAATATTGTGAGGATGTATGAAACACCATGTGATTAGAGATGCAAAAAAACTTGTTAGCGCCAACTAGTGGCTGATTTCTTTAAAAATTCTGACAGACCTCTAGGGCCATGAGTCAAACACGCTCATCGAGTTTCATTCCGATCAAGGTTCGTTAAGTTGGTCTAATTGATGCTCAAACTTCATTGGCCGATGACAGCCATGTTTTTTGAGATACGCCAATATCCTCATAGATCATCATGGGTCATTGGACAAAGACCATGCATGACAAGTTTGAAGTAAATCGGATTAACGAGTGCAGATGTACCAATGTTTTTTGTGGTTTTTTCGTAATATAGCGCCACCAAGTGGTGAATCGTTGCAGCTTTTTTAGCGTGACCACAAAACTAGCTCATACATGAGTATTTCAAGTTTGGTAAGATTATCTCTTTGCGTTCCAGAGTTATTACGATTTTAGCAAAATAGGCTCCGCCCTATTCAGACGTTTGGACGTCCTGTTGAGAGCGTGAATCACTGATCAAAATTCTTTGAACAACTTTTGGTCAGGAGAGTCTCTAGATGATGCGTGTGAAGTTTCGCGTGATTTGGACAAACGGCCTATGAGGAGTTCGGAAAATTTTTTTTTCAGAAAATTCAAAATGGCGGAAAATTTTTATAGGCGGAAATGAAATCGGAGATATACATTTTTTAAGTCTTGAGCCAAGGATTCCAGGGATATAAGACACTTTAGTGTAGGACAAACGGTTTACGAGTTATGAGTGATTACGCGTTTTTAGTGGCTGTAGCGCCACCTATAGGCCGATTTGCGTCATGTTTTGATACGTTCCCCCCAAATTGAGACCTACCATCTGGCCAACTTTCAAGTCTCTAGACCTTACGGTTTGGTCTGCACTATCGGAAGTTCGACAGAATAATAATAATAATAAAAATCCTAACGAATACAATAGGTATTCAACGCTACGCGTTTGAACCCCTAATAAAAATCTTAACAAATACAATAGGTTTTCAACGCTTCGCGTTTGAACCCCTAAATATAGCTGCAAGCAGCAATCACCGGGGTTCAAACTTAGCAAGACCATCAAGGCCCATTGGACAAAGAACGTGCATGACAAGTTTGAAGTCAATCGGACTAACAAGTGCACATGTACAGATGTTTTAGTGTTTTTTTCATAATATAGCACCACCAAGTGGTCAATCGTTGCAGATTTTTTAGTGTTACCACAAAATGAGCTCTTACATGAGTATTTCAAGTTTGGTGAGATTATCTCTTTGCAATCCAGAGTTATTAAGATTTTAGCGAAAGTGTGAATTTTATATCCATATATACATAAAAAAGATTTCTTATCCTGTGGTTCCCTATTGTGGACAAAAATAATATGACAGCCATCATCTTTCAGTTGGTGATGAGTTGTTCATTATGAGGAGATTTATCAAACAATATTAATATTGTGTGGTTGTGTTTAGCACCATATTTCATCCAAACACTCCCATCAAGTTTCGTTGCAATCGACCTTTGTTAAGTTGGTCTAATTGATGCTCAAACTTCATTGGCCGATGACGGCCATGTTTTTTGAGATATGCCAATATCTTCATAGACCATCATGGACCCTTGGATAAGGACAGTGCATGACAAGTTTCAAGTCAATCGAATAAACGAGTGTACCGTGACAGTCAGTTTAGAAATTGTTCACATATTAAAACCCCTTCAAACCTGGTGTCCATTACAATGGACATGACATTTCACGCCCTTTTTTTTTTTTTTTTACTTTTTGAGCATTTTTCCTAATTTAAAGCATGCACCCCAAGAGATTGGACCCTTGTCATCCTCTAGATGGCAGTAAAGTTCTGGATGTGGAAATTTTTAAAAACCCGCAACAATTGAAGTGAAGCACGGGGGCGCTGTTTTTCACCTACAGAAGGAAGCTGCATTTTCTACAGTTATATTTTCAATCTTTGAAATGTTTGCCAAAATTTCGCAGTTGGTATGTAAAATAGAGAGATTTAACTTACTAATAAAAGTAAAAAATCGATTGGAGACCTGCAAGTTTTTTCTCAGGATTTTTTTGAAAAATGCATGTCCATTGTAATGGACACCAGGTCTCAGTGTCACCTAATCAATGCCCATTCAGATATGCATATTGAGATTTATTATAGATCCTCTTTGCATATCTATCTGTGCATTTTATAATTTTTCTTGCATTTTGGGATCTGTAGGACCTAATAAATACAATATCCACAAAAAAAAAAAACGTTTACAGGTATTGTCAATACCCATTCAATGCCCATTCAGTCAATGCCCATTCAGATATGCATATTGAAATTTATTATAGATCCTCTTTGCATATCTATCTGTGCATTTTATAATTTTTCTTGCTATTTGGGATCTGTAGGACCTAATAAATACAATATCCACAAAAAAAAATGTTTACAGGTATTGTACAGATGTCCTAATGTGGTATCATAATGTTATTTGCTGTTATGGCCATTGGGGGGCATATGAAAAAAAAATAAATAAATAAAAAACAGTGGTGTAATGTTGTGAAATCCCCACCAGATGGGGTGGACACTCCATCTAAAAGTGGCCAACAGCTCTAAGATTGACAGAATGGGCTATTATTGTCTCAAGAGCCAAATATGTAATGTTCTGAGATATGAGATATGAGATAAAAAATACAGTTATCACAGTAATACTACATTTGTGAAAAAATGTAATATGCAGAGTATACAATTCTGTGATCAGTGCAAGATGCACTACTGCTCTGTGCCACTTGGGAATACCTGGAAAGAAACACACAGCCTATGTGTGTGTGTAAAGTCACTGTTTGCAGTCTCCCAATGCATTTCCTATGAGAGGTGTATTTTGTTAAAAATGTGCAAATCTGTACAAAAAAAATTAAAGTTGAAATGTTATATTGTTCAGGTTCTTGACCTGGAAATGTAAAAAAAAAAGAAAAAAAAATTATATCACATTTTTTAATTGTCTATAGGACTTTATAGCAATCTGATTTACAATGCTTTAGTCCTGATGTCCATTAGAATGGACATCAAAAATTTCTATGAAGGAGTTATGAATTTTTTTTTGACTCCTTAATTTATGCCTAATTTAATGGTATTTTTTCATTTTTTTTTCTTTTTTTTTTTTTTTACCTGGGACCTATTTCAGGTCTGAAGGGGTTTTAAAAGAAAAACAAATTCAGAAATTGGAATAAAACGATTTCTTATCCTGTGGCTCCCTCTTGTGGACAAGTAATATTACAGCCATCATTTTTTTCAGTTTTAATTGGTTTTTATTCAGTATGGAAAGATCTATCAAATACTAAAATAGTGTGGATGTGTGAAACAAGATGTGAGCAAAGATTATTCTAACTGAAATTGGAATAAAAAGATTTCCTAGCCTGACGGTGCCTCTTGTGGACAAAACTAGTATTACAGCTTTACTGAGATTTTTAAATATAGATAGTTTATAATTTATTGTGAGCCCTATGAGCATCAGAAATTCATGAAACCAGACACACTTCTTCAAAATGACTTGTTCTTAACATGTTCACAGTTCTGTGACGTTTTTTGTTTGTGCACAAGATATATAGACATTTTAATCACAATAGGCCAAATCAGAAATATATGAAAAATTGTATCTGGTGAACGGTTTAACTGATCGAAATTCTTTGAATAACTTTTTGCCTTGAGTGCCCCTAGATGATGCGTGTGAATTTTCAAGCCAATCGTATCGACGGCCTATGACTAGTTCGAAAAATTTTAATTTTCTAAAATCTCCAATATTTCGCTAATAATTCGATTTACAGCAGTGGTTCTTGAGGCAAAGTTGCTCAGTATGAGACGATCTAACAGATGATATCAATATTGTGAGGATGTGTGAAACACCACGTGATTAGAGATGCAAAAAAACTCGTTAGCGCCAACTAGTGGCTGATTTCTTTAAAAATTCTGACAGACCTCTAGGGCCATGAGTCAAACACACTCATCGAGTTTCATTCCGATCAAGGTTCGTTAAGTTGGTCTAATTGATGCTCAAATTTCATTGGCCGATGACAGCCATGTTTTTTGAGATACGCCAATATCCTCATAGATCATCATGGGTCATTGGACAAAGACCGTGCATGACAAGTTTCAAGTCAATCGGACTAACGAGTGCACATGTACAAATGTTTTAGTGTTTTTTTCATAATATAGCGCCACCAAGTGGTCAATCGTTGCAGATTTTTTAGCGTGACCACAAAACTAGCTCATACATGAGTATTTCATGTTTGGTGAGATTATCTCTTTGCGTTCCAGAATTATTATGATTTTAGCAAAAGAGGCTCCGCCCTACTCAGACGTTTGGACGTCCTGTTGCGAGCGTGAATCACTGATCAAAATTCTTTGAATAACTTTTCGTCATGAGAGTCTCTAGATGATGCGTGTGAAGTTTCAAGTGATTTGGACAAACGGCCTATGAGGAGTTCGAAAATGTTTTTTTTCAGAAAATTCAAAATGGCGGAAAATTTTTCTAGACGGAAATGAAATCGGAGATATACGTTTTGTTCGTCTTGAGCCAAGGATTCCAGAGATATAAGACACTTTAGTGTAGGACAAACGGTCTAGGAGTTATTAGCGATTTAGCTATTTTGATCGCTGTAGCGCCCCCTATAGGCCGATTTGCGTCATGTTTTGATACGTTCCCCCCAAATTGAGACCTACCATCTGGCCAGGTTTCAAGTCTCTAGACCTTACGGTTTGGTCTGCACGATCGGAAGTACGGCAGAAGAATAATAATAAAAATCCTAACAGATACAATAGGTATTCAACGCTACGCGTTTGAACCCCTAATAAATATAGCTGCAAGCAGCAATGACCGGGGTTCAAACGTAGCAGGACCATCTGAGCTGTCATGACTGTTTGTGGTCAATCTGACTAGTTATCCTAATGTGCACAGTTCTGTGAAGTTTCTACTTTGTGCAAACAATGTATAGACATCTTTCAAAGATGTTCAGAATGAGAAGATCAAATGATATTAATATTGTGAACTGAACATCTGAACTGTAATGTCGATCTATGTCAATCTGACTTGTTCTCCACATAAACACATCTTTATGAAGTTTCTAGTTTGTGTAAACGATGTATAGACATATCATATTACACATTTTTTCACTATAGGAAGATCTATCAAATTATATTAATATCGTGTGGATATGTTTAACACCACACATCATATCATCTGAACTTTTATGTCAGTCTATGTCAATCTGACTTGTTCTCCACATGAAAAGATTTTCTAGCCTGACGGCGCCTCTTGTGGACAAAAGTAGTATTACAGCTTTTCTAAGATTTTAAAATATAGATAGTTTATTATTTATTGTGAGCCCTATGAGCATCAGAAATACATGAGACCTGACACATTTCTTCAAAATGACTTGTTCTTAACATGTTCACAGTTCTGTGACGTTTCTCTTGTGGACAAAAGTAGTATTACAGCTTTTCTAAGATTTTAAAATATAGAGTGTTTATAATTTATTGTGAGCCGTACGAGCATCAGAAATACATGAAACCTCACACGTTTCTTCATAATGTCTTGTTCTTAACATTTACACAGTTTTGTGAAGTTTCTTGTTTTTGGACAAGATATATAGACATTTTAATCACAATAGGCCAAATCAGAAATATATGAAAAATTGTATCTGCTGAACGGTTTAACTAATCGAAAATCCTTTGACAACTTTTTGCCTTGAGTGTCCCTAGATGATGCGTGTGAATTTTCAAGCCAGTGAGATTGACGGCCTATGACGAGTTCGAAAAATTTTAAATTTCAAAAATCTCCAATATTTCGCAAACAATTTGATTGACAGCAGTGGTTCTTGAGGCAAAGTTGTTCAGTATGAGGAGATCTATCAGATGATATCAATATTCTGTGGATGCGTGAAACACCACGTGAGTAGAGACGCAAAAAACTCGTTAGCGCCAACTAGTGTCCGATTTTCTTCAAAATTCTGACAGACCACTAGGGCCATGAGTCAAACACGCCCATCGAGTTTCGTTCCGATCGACCTTCGTTAAGCTAGTCTAATTGATGCTCAGAGTTCATTGGCCGATGACGGTCATGTTTTTTGAGATACAGCAATGTCCTCATAGACCATCATGGACCCTTGGACAAAGACCGTGCATGACAAGTCTCAGGTCAATCGGACTACCATGTGACCCTGTACAGGTGATTGAGTGTTTTTTTCGCAATATAGCGCCACCAAGTGGTCAATCATCGCAGTTTTTTTGGAGTCACCACATATTGATCTTATACATGACTATGTGAAGTTTGGTGAGATTATCTCTTTGCGTTCCAGAGGTATTACGATTTTAGCAAAAGTGTCTCCGCCTTATGCGAACGTTTTATTGTCTTGTTGCAAGCGTGAATCACCGATCAAAATTCCTTTGACAACTTTTGGTTATGAGAGTCTCTAGATGATGCGTGGGAAATTTTGCGTGATTTGGACAAACGGCCTATGAGGAGTTCGAAAAAATTTTTTTTCAGAAAATTCAAAATAAATTTTTTTTCAGAAAATTCAAAATGGCGGAAAATTTTTATAGGCGGAAATGAAATCGGAGATATACATTTTTTAAGTCTTGAGCCAAGGATTCCAGGGATATAAGACACTTGAGTCTACGACAAACGGTTTACGAGTTATGAGCGTGTACGCGTTTGTAGTCGCTGTAGCGCCACCTATTGCCCGATTTGCGTCATATTTTGATACGTTCTCCCCAAATTGAGACCTACCATCTGACCAACTTTCAAGTCTCTAAACCTTACGGTTTGGTCTGCACGATAAGAAGTACGGCAGAATAATAATAATAATAATAATAATAATATAGCTGCAAGCAGCAATGACCGGGGTTCAAACGTAGCAGGACCATCTGAGCTGTCATGACGGTTTGTGGTCAATCTGACTAGTTATCCTAACGTGCACAGTTCTGTGAAGTTTCTACTTTGTGTAAACAATGTATAGACATCTTTCAATGTATAGACATCTTTCAAAGATGTTCAGAATGAGAAGATCAAATGATATTGACATTGTGAACTGAACATATGAACTGTTATGTCAGTCTATGTCAATCTTGTGCCAACGAGCTCTTGTGCCAACGAGCATGTGCCAACGAGCTGGTTGATGTTTTCAATTCCATCTTCAACCTCTCCCTCAGCCAGCGCATTGTACCCTCGTGTTTCAAGAACACGACCATCATCCCCCTGCCCACTGTGTCGCCTCCCACAAGGACAATATCAACCTGAAGTTCGCGGACGACACCGCAGTGATAGGACGTATCGCTGGCGCTGACGAGGCAGCTTACAAGAGGGAGGTGGCCAGTCTGGTGTCTTGGTGTGAAGACAACAACCTCACCCTCAACACGGACAAGACAAAGGAGATGATAGTGGACATGAGGAAGGAGAGGAGAACGCCTCAGCCACTGTTCATCCGGGAGCTTGAAGTGGAGAGGGTGAGCAACTTTAAATACTTGGGTGTCCACATCAGTGAGGACCTCACATGGACTCCTCACATCACGCAGCTGGTCAGGAGGCTGAGGAAGTTCGGCATGTCGCCTAAGATCCTCAGCAACTTCACTGCACCATTGAGAGTGTCCTGACCAGCTGCATCACTGTGTGGTACGACAGCACTTCTGTCACATCAGTGAGGACCTGGACTCACATCACGCAGCTGGTCAAGAAAGCTCAACAGCGGCTGTATTTTCTGAGGAGGCTGAGGAAGTTCGGCATGTCGCCTAAGATCCTCAGCAACTTCTACCGCTGCACCATTGAGAGTGTCCTGACCAGCTGCATCACTGTGTGGTACGACAGCACTTCTGTCATGGACCGCAAACGCCTGGAGAGAGTGGTGAAGACTGCGCAGAAGATCACCAGGACTCCACTGCCCTCTCTGCAGAGCATCTACCACCGTAGAGTCCACAGAAGAGCTGCCTCCATCCTCAAAGACCCCTCCCACCCCCAACATGGTCTGTTCACACTTCTACCCTCAGGACGGAGGTACAGAAGTGTGAAATGCAGGACTGCTAGACTGAAGAACTCTTTCTTTCCCTCTGCCATAAGACTCCTAAACAGCGGATAGGAGTCTACAATCACAACATTCATGAACAATTGTTTACATTCTGCACTACCACACTTTACACTATCAAAACTGCACAACCTCACTTTACATTATCAGGACTGCACTACCTCACTTTACTATTTTGCCCTTTTACATTTTTATATATTTGCTCTTCTTATTATTTATATATTTATCTTATTTTTTAGTTTACTACTTGTGTGACATTTACTTTTTTTTGCCCTTTTACATTTTCTTCTTATTATTTATATATTTATCTTATTTTTTAGTACACTATATATGCAATACTTCACTTTGATTTGAATCTTGAATTGAATCTGACTTGTTCTCCACATTTAGACAGCTTTATGAAGCTTCTAGTTTATGTAAACAATATATAGATATGTGTGACATTTACTGTGGAAGGCAAAGTAAGAATCTCATTGTACAGGGAAACATGCTTTCTGTCTGTATATATGACAATAAACACTTTGAATCTTGAATCTTGAATTGAATCTGACTTGTTCTCCACATAAAGACAGCTTTATGAAGCTTCTAGTTTGTGTAAACAATATATAGATATGTTACAAATTTGTTGAAACATCATGTCAACAGAGAGCTTTCAAACTCAAAATGGACTACAAAGGTTTTGTAGCCTGACAGTGCCTCTTTTGGACAAAAGTAGTGCTCCAGACTAAATAGCATTTTATTCAGAATAATAGACTAAAAATTAGAATTTATTGTTAACCCTATAAGCATCAGAAATACATGAAACCTGACACGTTTCTTCAAAATGACTTGAGTTTTGTCCTATTGTGAGATCAGTATTTGGACAACCCTAGCATTTTATTCAGAAGGTATAGCAACACTAAAAATATATGAAAAATTGTATCTGTGTAACGGTTTAACTCATCAAAAATCCTTTGACAACTTTTTGCCTTGAGTGTCCCTAGATCAGTATTTCCCAACCCTGTTCCTGGAGGTATAGCAACACTACAGGATTTATTGGAAATTAGTAAATAAGGCTATTAGAGGAAAGGGCTAATGACTATGTTATGGTGTAATGTAAAACATACTTGGGTTTATTACTTGCTGCTTTTGTTGAGCCTGTTTCAATCGGTCTCATTCTCTGCATAAACAGTTTTGTGACGTTTCTAATGTGTGAAAACGATACATGGACATATTACAAAGCTGTTTACAATGAGAAGATCTATGAATTGTGGTTGGATGTAAAACATACTTGGGTTTATTACTTGCTGTTATGTTGAGCCTGTTTCAATCGGTCTCATTCTCTGCATAACACAGTTTTGTGACGTTGTCTGCTGCTTTTGTTGAGCCTGTTAAACCCAAACACAGTGTGAAAAATCGAAATGGGCATTCAAATTTTGTTTTAATCAGAAGATATATCAAATGATATTAATATTGTGTGGATGTGTGAAAGGCCAAGTGTTTAGTGAGTCTGTTGGTTTGTGTTGACCTGAAACTTCAGTCTGACGCCATAAAACATGCATGTAAGAGAACATGTTAAAAAACACTAAAGGCTGACAATTGAGTACTTCATAAACATTAAGATCAGAAATGGGCATTCAAAATTTTGTTTTAATCAGACAGATATATCAAATGATATTAATATTGTTGTTGTGTGAAAGGCCAAGTGTTTAGTGAGTCTGTTGGTTTGTGTTGAACTGAAACTTCAGTCTGACGCCATAAAACATGCATGTAAGAGAACATGTTAAAAAACACTAAAGGCTGACAATTGAGTACTTCATAAACATTAAGAAGTCTAAAAATTGTCATATTACAGAAATCATTTTACTTGTGGTTATAAACACACACTCACATCGTCACACTGGTGAAGCATATTTATTGTTGTTCTGTGCTGTCACGTGAGCGAGCGTGAGGCAGTAAAACAATAAAACTCCCGCTGTGCTGTTCAAGCAGCCCAGTATGAGGTCGGGTAGGTATCCGTTGTTTTCACGGACGTCACAAAACCTGCGTAGTTACCCACCATGCACTGCGCACCGCCATTTTGAATCCCTACTGTCAGTGTCAACTCTTATTGACGATCGTCGCTAATTTTACTTGTTATCATACTCTTTATTACTCTAATACTACATATTTGTAGATTGTAAATCAAAAACAATTAACATAAGTGACTTCTGTTGTGTTTATGGACACAAGCGGTGGAATGAGGACAAGTTACCGCAGTTTTAGAACGCTCTGTACTTTCACATTCATGAACCTCTCCATGGACTGAATTAACATGAACAATAGTGTTTTCATCACTGCTCTGTGTCTTTAATGCCTAAAAAGGAGATATAAAATATAACGTTAGGTGTTATTTTAACTGCTGAATCGAATTTCAATTGGTTGAATTGAACTTGTATTATTTTAATTGTTGAATATGTTTCCAATTTATAACAATAAACAAAAGGTAAAGGAATGTCAAATACTGCTAAAGGTTACGTAAAAAGGAGATTAAAATATAACGATTTTAAATTGCTGCTTGAATTGAACTTGTATTATTTTAATTGTTGAATATGTTTCCAATTTATAACAATAAACAAAAGGTAAAGGAATGTCAAATACTGCTAAAGGTTAAGTTTATTGAGTTACGAAGGCATTTTGGGGAAAGTTACTAATTAGGACAAAGTGGGTGGGGTGGGTTATTGTCTGTCGACTGTAACACATTTTTACTTTTGGTATAAATTGCTGCTTCTAAACATATTAAATATTGTCAATACATTTAAACTTACCCCCTACAAAATGTTTAGAGCATATGATCGTTCTATTCCATTTTTCTTCAGTCTGAATGTCAGCCCTGTGATCGCAGCTTTCCATACACGTCGCCTTCTGACAAAATTCGTGTTCTTTCACATTGTCCAGTTATCACTTTTGGAAGTTTAAAAAATCTTACATCTGTATTACTCCTGGCCTATTTGAACAATCCAAAAATTCCACAGATGGGCATTTATGAACATCCAAAAATTCCATAAGTTTTGAATATACAAGCTTTGTTGTTGCTTTGCATAGGGAATCAAAATGGCGGATATGTCGGTACGCAAGTTTCGATGACGTCACGTGAAAACAACGGATAAGTATACATCTCTATATGAATTCAGAAGCAAAGGACACCAAATTCATTATTTTGGTGAATAGAATGAGAAAATACATTTTAAAATAGTATTACAGAAAGTCTTTTAGTTGTGACAATAAAAGCAGACTTACACACACAAAGAGTTTGCTTCAGATATGAAAAGCACTGGAATAAAAAGACGTATTATCATGTGAGTTTCTCCTGTGGACAAAACGAGGTATAAATAAACACGTTTAAATGGGTAAATTTTCTATAGAAAGTTTTTAGTGTTTATTTTATTTTTTGGATTAGATATTATTCAGGTGGGAAACACACTAGACATGCTTAGTCTGTTTGCTTATTGTGGTGAAGCATATTTGTTGTTCTTCTGTGCTGTCACGTGAGCGACCGTGAGGCAGTAAAACAATAAAACTCCCGCTGTGCTGTTCACGCGGCCCAGCATGAGGTCGGATAGGTGTAAGTGTAGCTGTAGCTGTTTGGGAGCCTGCAAACACCTGGCCCTGAACACGCTCCTTAAGCATGCCGGACAGATGATTGGACGAGAGCTGTGACGTCAGTGCGTGGCAGCCAATAGAACGACGTTCCTGTCACAGGCAGGAGGATTGAAAGGTGAAGGTGACTGCCTGTACTTACAGAAGTTCGGAGTCGTTAGTTGGTGTTCAACAGCTTTTTTGACGTCTTTTCGTATCAGAACTGTAGTGCGATTCTTGTGAAGGTAAGTAAATGATTGAAGAAAAAGCCAAATATGGATATGTGTTTTACCGTTAGTATGTACAACTCTGACGTATTAATATATCAAGGCTTAGAAACGGGAGTGTTTTAGAAAGCTGGATTTGCTTCCATTCTTAATTAATCGAAGTCGAGTGGCCATGTTGGACTTCCATGTCGGTGAATTAATCGAAGTTGTAACTTGCTCGTGTATTTCCAAGGTGTTTTGGACGTAAGCGTTAAAGTAGTCCGTGTTAATGTGTGTGTGTGTGTGTGTGTGTGTGTCGGGGAACACGGCTAAAAGTGATTCGTGTTCTTCTTCAATAGAACAATGTCCAGTCCTAAAAGATCGCTCCATGAGGTGGAGGGGTACTTGCACGAGGTGTCGGAGGTGATGCAGTCGCAGTCCAGCAGTGCGAAGTATTTTACCGCACTCTTGCAGGAGGCTGACAAAACCTCAAGGGTTGTTGTGTTTGACTTGTCGAAACACAACAGCTTCCTGCGTGCAGAGAAAGATCGGTGAGAACTAACGCTATGAAGGGCTCAGGGTATCAATGTTTTGGATGTTTGTGTGTGTGTGAGAGAAATTTGAGTTTGTAGAAATGTGTAGAGGGTTTTTTTCTTAGTAAAGTGTTGTGCTGGGTGTGAATGCATGTTGAAGTGAGTGGAAAACTGATTAATTGTGATTATGTGCTCAAGGATGACCATGTAGTGAAAGTGAAGTGCTGGATTGTGAATTCCAGAATTAACAATCTAGAATGCATGTTGTACTACAACTGAAAATGTACTGTTTGTTTTTTGCAGGAGTCCAGTGAAGCTGACTGGAGTTGGCCTTTCTCCAGCTAAAGGGAAAAATGCAAGCGACGTGCTGATAAACAGCAGAAGCGTGTTTTCTGCTGTTCGCCGTGTGTCGTTTGATTTTGTTGACCGGCCGAGCACTAGCAGCATAGTGCACTCTCTTACTGACATCTTGAACGATGTGAGGGAGTTCCAGAGGGTAGGTGTTTTTCTAGTGAACTGTAACCTTCGACAGTGTGCTGTACGAAGCCGATAACTGGGTTAGGCTTAAAAGTTTGTGTGTACTAGCAACAGTTAGAGGGAATGGGGTTAAATGTCCCTCTAACAGTATAACTGATCCACATGCTCACTAATAAAGTGACAGTGCAGTAATGTGTGTCTGTAATTAATGTTGATATATGTTAGGTTAGCAATATAAGGTGTGTCTGAATGGTGTATAATGTTGTTTAATCTCCTTAGGTAACTGTCATTGTCAAGATGATCTGTAGTTTGGATGATAAGTGGACAACAGTTCGTGGGCAGAGGCTGAGGCGAAACAGCATCGTTGTGGCGGATGCCACTGAGCTTTTGCTGCTTAGTCTCTGGGGCCAGCATGAAGTAGACTTCGGCTGCTGGTATAAAATGGACAACCTCTCTGTAAGGCACTACAACGGAATGACAATCCTGAGCACCACACTGCAGTCCACGTTTGAGAAAGTGGACGATTGCGGCGTAACTAAAGAGTTCACAGATGATGAAGTGAGCACTGTGGTTGGGGAGATCCAGGAGGCCCAAGTGAAAGTGGAGCACTACTGTTCGAAACGTCATCCGCTGAACAACGTCGATATGAGCACGTTAATGACTCTGTGTGACAGGTGCCAAACTGTTCTGTAAAAACTCGTCTCAGTGCATGCAACTGAGTTACGGGGCCATGTGATAATGATTGTTGACTCTGTCCACATGAAAATCCTGCTTGATGACATGAGATAAGGGAGTTATTGTGCATTAAGCCAGGTGACATTGTGGAGTCTCATAGTTTAACGGCAGCCATTTTGCGAAATATTAACTTGAGTGTGAAAATGTGGAGGACGTATGCAATCAAACTGTCTTTTGCAGATCGTCTCAGCTCTGCGGTGCTGTCTCCGGTGCCCGAACGGGCTTCAGGCAGTGGCACTCAAACGGCTCTGGTTGTCGAAGAGACAGAAGGCCTGGATGAACTGGATAAACTGTTTGAAGAGTACTGAAGTTTCTTTTAGTTGGCAGGGAGGAGATTTGTTTATTTATTATTTACTTTTTAAGTGTTTGATTTATGTATATTGTAGGTTGTTGACCAAATATTGAGACTTTGTTTAATAAAACAGTTTGCCAGTAGCAAGTGTTTTGTGCATTATTCTGCTCAAGCTTTGTTGTGCATAAAAGTAAAATGTAAGGTAACAGTGATTGGGTTATCGAAAGAGGCATAGTTACTTTTGCACAAAAAGGGTTAAAATGATTGTGGTATAGGATAATGTATTGTATAGTTAAAGACATGGTACTTCCAGGTTGAATGGTGTAAATGCTTGAAGTTGTAAAATGAGCTAATATTTGTGTATAATATGGTTATCAAAGAGGCATAGTTACTAAAGTTGTCCAGCACAAAAAGGGTTAAAATAAAGCGATTAGAGGAAAGGGCTATACTATGATCAATGGGTTTAAAAATGCAATAACTTCATCTGGCATGGGAACAGGTGTAGTCCCTTTTGAATGATTGTGGTATAGTTTCTAAAGACATGGATAATGTACTGTGTATTTATGGATAAGTGTAGTAAAGAAGGCATTCAGAAATGCTAATGAAATGTTATGTTGTAATGTAACATATACTTGGGATTATGAGATGTAATCGCTTGCTGTTTTTGTAATGTGGGCAAAAATATGCCATGAATGGGTTGTTAAATTTGGTATGTTGAGTTATATGCCATGTTTGGGTCCTGCGGTTTTCATTAGTTGCTCAAAGGCCTTTAGGTGGCAGTACTCTAACAAAACATCTAGAATGGGCGATGAAGAAAGTGTAGATTACTAGGATTGTGAGTTTGAGGATGGTGTGAATGTTCGGAGAGAGTTAGTTCGCGTGTATAACTGGATAGGCATCTCGATTAAAACTATATGCATATTAATAATTAAGTCTGTCAGAAAGAGCCAAGACGAAGAAGAAGAGGTGAGTGTGTGTGTCGATCTTTATCAGGTGCGACGTTTAGTTGAGAAAAGGTAAGCGATCTCTAACAAAACATCTAGAATGGGCAAATGTGAATAGCGGATGTAAGAAAGTGTAGACTTACTAGGATTGTGAGTTTGAGGATGGTGTGAATGTTCGGAGAGAGTTGTTCGCGTGTATAAAAGCTGAGACACGAGAAACTGGATAAAACTAGGCATCTCGATTAAAACTATATGCATATTAATAATTAACGGCTTCTGGGTTTTGCTAACTACTTTTATAGACTTTTACTGAACTTTTGAGTGAGAAAAGTGAATGTATTACTTGAGTCTGTCGAGAGAAGAGAACAAAGAAAGCTCGATCGAGGCCTAACATGACTCGCCATAGTTTGGACAAATCTGATTTACCTTGATCTGTTTAGATACGAGTCTCAATCGAACTTATTCAATAGCATTTTTACATGAAATCTATGAATAATGACACTATTTTTTTTTAAAGGGCTGTGTAGTTGTCTTTTTACTATGAAATACATTAAGTATTTTAAACTTTGTTTTTAACAAATTATACTAGGGGAGCGCGGGGCACAAAGTAACGCGGGGTAAATAGTAACAGACTTTTTAGATAGTTGCACTGTCTTAAATGTGACGTGCTAACGGGCTTTTCACCACACTGTTTGCACACGTCTTCTGGCCATCGAGAACCACAGGAAAAACTATTTTGGCAGCATGTAAATATTTTATCTTAATAATTTAAAGACAATAATACTTTAAAAATGGCGAATGTGATGTATATTTATGTAAAAACGTAGTAAAGAATGGATTGTGAAGCTTTATGTGTGTTGTTATTATTACAAAATTAAAGTTATTAAAAGTTATTCAGTTGACTAAAACGGTAAGCAAAGTGCCTTGCTGGTTTCTTCATTTAATCTGATAACGCGCTTTATTCATGCTCATCCACAATTATCCTGATTTAGTTTCCAGTATTGCTGTGCTAGCTGATATATTTCTGTGGTTATTTTTGGGAAACGAGAGTGTAAAGTTGCCGTTTCAATTGAACACTGGGTATAGTCATTGTGAAGCGATATAACACAAAAATAACTCTTTATGCTGTATATTTCTTGTGTTGTGTTAGTGTATGATAACGTTAGTGATGATCAATTTGTAATATGTGACTTTAGGGAAAAGTAATTTGTGAGTGTTGAAATTTAGTCGTGTTGAAGAAACCCGAGTTTAAAACAACTAAAATGCAGACGAAATAAGACCGTGTGTGAGTGATTGTGTTTGTGAGCAAAGATCGGGCACGATTGTGTGTGTAGTTTTTGCTTATGCTTTGTGTTCATATAAACAATGACTGATTATATCCGTCAATACATCTGTGCTAATTATGATTGGACATGTTAAGTAGATTAACTAGTATTATAATGTTCAAATGTTGCGCCTATGTTGAGTAATGCTGTTGAGTTCTGAATGTAAACGTTCGTGAACAAACAAAACGTGCTTTGTTTTGTTTTTTAGTGCAAGAAAATGGTTGTTTAATGTAATATTATAATGTTCAAATGTTGCGCCTATGTTGAGTAATGCTGGAATTTTGCTTGAGTTCTGAATGTAAACGTTCGTGAACAAACAAAACGTGCTTTGTTTTGTTTTTTAGTGCAAGAAAATGGTTGTTTAGAAATAATAATTTCTGTGTTTGTTCATTTTATACAGACTATATGATGATGCATATTAGATAATTAAAGAACATACTGACAGTTGAGTTGTGTTTTGGTCAGTGATAGATTTGAGCTAAACATGTCAGGAGAGAATCTGAGATGCATTTGAAATACATGTTGAAATTAGAGGAATGCATGACTTATTTCTGTTTGCTTCTTTTTATGTGAAATGGGGAATCAATGAAGCAGTGCTGAGGTAAGACTAGTTTAACACAAACTGTTTAGTAAATGTATTCAGTGGAAATGTTTAATATGAAACCAATTTCATGTATTACAGTTTGTTTTCATTGATATCATATTTAATATCAGATGTTTCATATAGTTTTATATTATTATATGAGCTGCATGAAAACTGCATGAATTACGGTTTTTGATTTTAAAATATTCAGATGTTTCATATAGTTTTATATGAGCTGCATGAAAACTGCATGAATTACGGTTTTTGATTTTAAAAACATCATGATTCTCCTGTTATTCTGAAGTCGATTAAACAATATAATGCAGTTTACTACAGAATCTGAAAAATTATATCTGCTGAAATATATTTAAAGTGTTTATTTAATGAAGATTAGTTCTTTGTAAAGATTGGTTAGAATGGATGATTCAGTGACTTAGTTTCATCATCTGCTGTATGAACCAGTGTCTTTTAAGGAATGTCTTGAATGATTTAATTAAAGGTCATGTGACCAGTCACTGGCTGGTGACAGCTGTCAGTCTGTCTTGGCAAGTAGTTTAAGGAAATACTGTACTGAGTTTTGGCAAATTTTGTGTTTTTGTATTCTGCCCTATTGATCTTGGGGAATTGCATTAATTTATTGCTTAAATAATAAAATGAATTTATTATTCCTATGATATGATTATGTTCTTAACCATGACTGGTGTTTTTGATCATGACTGGTGTTTTTGATCATTTGATTATTACTGGATGCTTAATGAGCTGCCGCTACATCCAGCTGAAGCAGCGACTGTTAGCCGTTCTCTATTGCTCTCTCTGCAAATAAATGTTATTTTATTTTGTATGAGTGTACTCTTATGAACCTATTTTTTCATATCGTGGCTGTTTTAAGGGAGTTTATGCCAAATAAAGCGATCAAATGTTCGTGATTACAACTGGAAGCTTATCTACGTATCACTGACGCCTCCTCCAGTCAGTGGCTGATGAGGAGCGACATGTTCTCTATTCCTCTCTCTGCAACTGTACATGTATAATTGTATAAGTATCTCTGTCTCCATCTCTTGCTCTCTCTATGAACAAAATGTTATTTTATTAGGTATATATGGTAAACATCTATAGATTTGTATTATTGCTTTGTATTATTGTACAAATTGCTATTATTATTTGTATTAAGTATAAAAAGTAAATAAAAAAATACAAAATGTAGATGATTCCAATACAGTTACATATACACAGAGATACATATACAATTATACATGTACAGTTGTAGAGAGAGCAATACATATTACTCGTTGCTCATCAGCCGCTGACTGGAGGAGGCGTCAGCGATACGTAGATAAGCTTCCAGTTGTAATCACGGTCATTTGATCGCTTTATTTGGCATAAACTCCCTTAAAACAGCCATTATATGAAAGAATAGGTTCATAAGAGTACACTCATACTAATAATAATGATCAAATTCTCAAAAATACCAATTATGTTTAAGAACATGAGTAATTTGATAATATGTATGGACATATATTAATGTAGTTCCCAGAGGTAAAGAGGAATAAAAAAATCTGAGAAAAGTCAATGTTTCCTACAATGTTTCATGTCAATGTTTCCTATGTCAACTACTAGCCAAAGCAGACTGGCAGCTGCCACCAGCAAGTGGCAGGTCACGTGACCGGTCACTGGCTGCTCCTTCCAGCCAGTTGAAGATTGAACCCCTACTGAGATAAAGTCTTAACACTCGCTTGTCTCCACCTTCTGGTGTAACAATGTAATGATAAGTTACTTTT
>JAWRVZ010000306.1:515002-520002 GCA_037043235.1 Rhodeus uyekii | reverse complement strand
TTTTATCTGCCTCCTTAAAAAACATTCTCATTACTATACACATTCATCATATGTCCAAATTTGCTTACCCATTCTCCCCCTTTTTTAAAAATTAATGCTTAACCCTTTTTCGTCATCCACAGATATAAGCCTACTCCCTTTCGTAAATGCTTCTTCAAAATCCTCTTTACTTATATACTTCCACATCAAGTTAACATTTTTCCTTACCAAAGTTTTAAATACACTTGATATCTCCACTTTTTCTCCTTCAAAGTATGCCCGGTTCCTTCTCACCCAAACAGCATATCTAGCATGACTTAGAATAAAATTATACAAATTAATCTTCGCATCCTTATAATTCACACATTCACCAAATAGGAACATTTTTTTCCATTCATTCCCTTGTAGATCTTTTCCGTAATCATCTCTTATCAATTTTTTTAACTTTTCGTGAAACTCAACCAGTTCATTACACTCAAAAAAAATATGCATGAGCGTCTCAGGGTCTGTTTTACATACATCACACTCCCTGCTGACATCTTTGTTTATTTGATGTATTACCACTTTCGTATATATTCTGTTATGTCTTAACTTGAAGTCCAGATTCTCGCAGTCAAGTCCGTTATATTTCACATTTAGATTTTTCCATATCGATTTTACATTCAGATCAGGAAAAAGTTTTGACCATACAGATTCTGATGCTGGTACCTTAATCTCCTTTCTCACCAGCATTGTATATGTCTTTTTCACAGTTAAGTCTCTCATATGATACTTCCCATCCTTGTTCGCAACATACATCTCCGGCATTCCCCAGTATCCGGGTTTAGTTGTTTCACTCTCGATCATTTCCACCCATTTTTTAGGGAGACTAGTTTTGATGTTTTCAACCATACGATCCACTTTTTCTCTTTCAATGTCATCATCCCATTCTACCACATAGTCATATATTGCTCTATTAGGCAAAAATCCTTTTACATATTCGTACACAATATCTTTTACCTGTCTCACTCCCGCTTTCATATACATTTTTTCATAAAACATCTTCCCCCTCATCCTTATCTTGGTATTTAAAAAAATGGGCTGGTTATGTACTTGATTTATGTTATCACATTCATACTCCACATTCCCTATGAATTCAGCCCATGCATTACAAACTTCTTGATAAAAAAGTGGCATGTTTTCAACCATAGGTTTCTTTAGAGCCATAAAAACCCCTTCTTTCTCACATCCCCCACTTTCCTCTATAAAATTCCTAAAAAAACCTTTCCACCCCCATTCCTGTTCATCATAAAGAAATTTCTTTATTGTTTTTATCCTTATTGCTTTTTTTTTAATCTCCAGGTCAATCAACCTCAATCCTCCTTCACAATAGTCTGCTATCATAGTTTTATAGGATATTTTTACTCCTTTCCCTCCCCACAGAAACTGATTCACACTTTGTTTCATTTCATTCAACACCCAATCTGGCAAATCAATAGCTCCCATCACAAAATTGCACTTGGAAAGTAAAAGTGTGTTTACTACTGTAACTTTACCTTTTAGCCTCAGATCCCTCAATTTCCAAAACTGTAGTACTTGTTTTATTTTATTTAAAATCCCTGTCCATGTAACATCCCTCGCTTCTTTTGCATTCTCTCCTATATTTACTCCTAAAATTGTCATGTGTTCTTTTGTTATTTTAAAAGGAATGTCCTGCCCATTTATATCCACTCCTCCTATGCTCATGATTTCTGATTTGTCAATGTTGATTTTTGCACCAGAGGCTCTCCCATATGTTTCCATACATTTTGTTATTTTATTTACACTCTCTAAATCCCTGACAGTAAAAGTTGTGTCATCTGCATACTGATGAATGACACTCATTTCCCCATTTGGAATTGGAATTCCTCTTATCTCCCTATCCCTTTTTATTAGAGTTGCTAAAGGTTCGACTGAGATTGAATATAACAAAGCAGACATCGGGCATCCTTGCCTCACTGACCTCTCTAACGGAAAGGGGTCTGTTAAGACACCATTAACCTTCACACAACTTTTTGCATTTTTAAATAGTAAATGTATCCACCCTCGAATCCTCTCTCCAAATCCAAATCTTTCCATTGTTTGTTCCATAAAACTGTGCTCTACCCTATCAAAAGCCTTATTTAAATCCATGCCTAAAACCAAACCTCCCTGCCCATCCTTTCTCATACTGTCCACTACATCTCTTAAAGTACAAATTGTGTCTGTGATCTCCCTTCCCGGTATACTGTAAGCTTGATTTGATGATATTATTTTCCCTACTACTCCTTTTATTCTATTAGCAAGGATTTTTGTCAAAATCTTATAATCTGTATTTAAAAGACTTAAAGGCCTATAATTTTCCAACCTCAGTGAGCTACCTTTATTTTTATACAGAACTGTGATTATTCCTAACGCCATTGAATCAGGTACCTCTCTTCTCTCTTCCATGCTTCTATATAATTTTAACAATATTGGAGCTAAAACATCTTTGAAAGTTTTATAAAACTCATGAGTTAATCCATCTGACCCTGGGCTTTTATTCGGCTTTGTTTGTTTTATTGCTGCTTTTATTTCTTCAATGCTTATGTCTCCTTCACACATGTTCTTTTCATCTTCAGTTAATCTAACATTTACAGTGTCTAAAACTTCCTCTACAAACTCTTGCTCTACACCGTTCTTCTTAAACAATTTTTTATAAAATGCTTCTACAACGCCTACTATCTCCACAAAATCCGTTACCTTCATCCCTTCTTCATTCTCCAGCTCTAATATATGATTCCTCCTCTGCTTTTTCTTCTCTAAATTTAAAAAATATTTTGTACTTCTTTCTCCCTCCACCGCATACTGTGCTCTACTCCTTACTATTGCACCCATACACCTTTCCTTTTCGTATTCCTCCATTTCTGCTTTTATCTGAATGAACCGCTCTTTATCATGATCTGGGTTATTTTCTATCTTTTCTGCTTCTTTCTCCAATATATTTTTCATTGCATCTACTTTACTCCTTTTCATAAAATTCCTTTGTTTTGCATATCTAATACTTCTTTTTTTAATTTCCCTTTTCATTTTTTCCCACCACTCACACACATTTTCCTCAAACAACGGATTTTCCATTTCATAGAATATGCATCTTGTTATATTTTTCCTGTATGCCTCTTCTCCTAACAGACATGAATTCAAACACCACACTCCCCCTCCTCTTTCTTCCGTATTCATACCCATCTTTACTGTCATGGCCGCGTGATCACTTATTCCTAGGAAATTATATCTGACATTTTTCACATAACTCATTATTTCCCTTTTGATCAAACACAAATCTATTCTACTTTGTTTTAAATTCCCCATCACCATTTGCCTTCTTGAAAACTCTCTTTTGTAGGGATTCTCCTCCCTCCACACATCGACCATATCTGCATTTTGCATCCAATCATTTAAGTATTTTCTGGACACATCTGATTTAAAATTTGCACTGCTGGACGCATCTAGTCTCGTACACCATACATTAAAATCCCCAACAACTATACAGTTACCCGTACATGCCTGTTTCACTTGCTTAAAAATGTCTTTTCTTTCAGTTTCTACATTAGGTGCATATAAATTTATCAGTCTAAACAATTTGCTATGAAACATAAATTCTATGCCTAGAATTCTTCCTTTACCATCTTTGTATATTGCCCTTGTATTTTGCACTCTTCCTCCTTTTATCAATATCGCCACTCCACATGCTCTGTGATTTCCATGATTAACAAAAATTTCATCACCCCAGCTCTTTTTTATATTGTCCATTATATCTTCAGTCCAGTGTGTCTCTTGTAAACATATCACATCAGCTTTTAACGCTTCAATCACTTGATCAAACTTGTTTGTTTCTCTGAGTCCATTACTGTTTAAGCATGCAATACTCATTATTTCACACATAGCGAGAACTACTGATGAGAAAAGTAGCATACCCATCTTACTTCTTTTCTTTCTGCTCCTCCTCTCCTTTCTTTTTCCTTTTCCTCAGTTTAATCTCCTCTTCTCGTGTGTCCATTTTTTCTCTCCACGTTGTCCAGGAACTTTCTGACAGCATGCTCTCTCCTTCTCCATCTTCATTCTCCATCATCGAACCCACCATCTGAGATTTTACTTTTTGATTTTTGCTGTTCTCTCCAGCTTGTCCTTCAACATTGTCTTTATTTGACTCATTCTCTTCACCCATGTCTTCTGTTGTGATTTCTCCCTTTCCAACTTTTATAGCCGTTTCTCTCTCAAGGTCTGAATCTTCTTCTCTCTTTTTCCCACCTCTCCGCTTTTGCTCTGAATCCATTCCGTCTAAGCTTTTGTCCTTCTCAGAAAGCGCATGATCTTCTGTGCCTTTCCTTTCACTCCAGGTATCTTCTCCCCTCACTTTTCCAACCGAGGAATCTTCATCCTCCTCGTTCTTCTCTTCCTCCTCATACATATCCGATGAGCTCTCCACACTGTCTTTTTCCCCCATCTCCACTGGAGTTTCACACACACATCGTCCAGCCCTTATCCCGCATGTGCTGCAGTTTCCTTCGTCACATTCTCTAACATAGTGTCCCTGTTTGCCACACTTAAAGCATTTGAAGCTTGGACATTCTCTCACTATATGACCAGGTTGCACACACAGTCTGCAGACTTTTACCTGTCTATCATGGATGACTCGAAAGTGCTCTGTTCCTCCCATTGTCTCAAACTTTGTTGAGTATGGCAGCGATTTCACAGTCTCAGTAAACTTCACTTTCAAGAATCTTGTCCCATCTGCAATTTCGGTCCCTGGCCACATTCTCCGTTTAATGGTTGAGACTGCTGTCACTCCCCATTCAGACAGTTTCTTCAGTATCTTTTCATCTTGGATATATGTAGGCAAGTTTAGGAACGAAACCACCATCTCATTGCTGCTTATTTCTTTCGCCATAATTCGACTGTTTTTAATTTTTAATCCATCCAGTAATTTTGCTTTTCCTTTCTCCTCATTCATCGTCAGTTCATACTCTTTTGGAGTTTTATATCGA
>JAWRVZ010000306.1:497502-505002 GCA_037043235.1 Rhodeus uyekii | reverse complement strand
GCCAAGCAGGAAAGGGCCTGGTTAGAACTTGGATGGGAGACTGCCTGGGAATACCAGGTGCTGTAAGCTTTTTAATGTTTATTATTTGTGAACAGGTTTAAAAGTTCTACTCTTAAACCTAGCTTTCGCTTACAGCCATACTATCCTAAGCATGCCCGATCTCGTCTGATCTTGGAAGCCAAGCAGGAAAGGGCCTGGTTAGTACTTGGATGAGAGACTGCCTGGGAATACCAGGTGCTGTAAGCTTTTTAATGTTTATTATTTGTGAACAGGTTTAAAAATACTTCTCTTAACCCTAGCTTTCGCTTATAGCCATACTATCCTGAGCATGCCCGATCTCGTCTGAAGTGGCGCCATTGAGCAAACAGGAAGTGACGTGGCAGCAGTTGGGAGAGGAAGGCACTCCTGCTCCATTTGTTTAACTTTTTCTTTTTTTGGAATTGAGTTAGTTTGGGGATTTGTTTTCTTATTTATTTTTGTTACTTTAAACCCCAAACAGTCAATACTGTTTGGGGTTTGGGAATTACAGGATGGAAGATATGGGAGAGCAAAGAAGCGATCTGTACAAAGGGATTGATATGTACCACACTGATGAAGACACAGAAAGGAGTATAGAAAATGCTGAAAGGAATATTGAAGAGAATCATACGGAAACATCTTGGGCAATGGTCGTTTCAAGAGGTAAACAGCAAAGAAATATCAACAAACCAGAAAAGCAACAAGAAATACAAACGACAAAAGGAACCGAGGCAAGTGGATCAATTCTTACACAAAGACAAGAAATGATGAATAGACTTAAAAAACAAACAAGATATCAAAGAGAATATAAGAAAGAAGCGACACTGACTTTGGATGTGAAGGATATTGACAACACAACAATTATGATGATAATCAAAGCAATTGAAGAAAAATCTGGAAGTGGTAAACTAATAGGACTCCGGCGAAAAGCAAACAAAGAATTTGAAATGACTATGGAAAATGAGATCGACTGTGAGGATTTGATGAATGGGATTACAATCAACGGACAAAACTGTGAAGTGAGAAAGCTATGTGCAACTGAAAAAATTGTGTCTTTCTTAAATCTTCCCAGCTACTTAGAAGATGATGAGATTGTTAAGAAGCTGATCAATTGGGGTGTAACTCCCATCCTTCCAATAAGAAGACGATTTTATCCAGGAACGACTGTGGCAGATGGAACACGCTTCCTAAAAGTGAAATTCCCAAAGGAGGTCACATCTTTACCTTATAACACAAAATTTACGACGGAGGAAGGAGCTAAGTTCTTCAGGGTTATACACGATAACCAAGCAAAAACGTGTAGAATCTGTACAAGTACAGAACATGAAAAGAAGAACTGTCCTCTCTTCACATGCAGAGACTGTCTGGAGCAGGGGCATTATTCACGGGATTGCAATGCACTGCGGTGCCAAGGCTGCGACAGGACATTTATAAAATGCAGATGTGAGGAAGAAGAAATGGAGATACAGGAAAAGAAACGAGACACTGAGATCGAAGGAGCTAATGAAAGAGAGAGACAGAAGGAAAGACCTGAAGACAAACAAAATGACAATCAACAGGGAGAGGACAACACCGAAGAGGTTGAAGAGATAAGTAGGGGAGAACAATGTGGAATGGACAGAGAGAAAAGACCGATCATAGAGGAAGAAGATCTAACGAAGGAGGATATACTGGAGGAAGATATCCATGAAGAGGATGTAGAGATGAGCAAGCGAGAAGAACGAGGAATGGATACAGAGAAAATACCCAACATAGAGGACAATGATTCAATAAAGGAATACTCAACTGAAAATCAAGAATATGCAGCGAAAGGATCGAGTGAGGTAAGAGAAACTGAAATGGGTTGGAAAACTGTTAAAATGGAAAACAAAGAAAAAGCTATTTTGCACAGAGCTGTGAAACCAAGACTAAAAGGCGGAAGCATAAACATTGAACAGGCCATGAAAAAGATAAGAAGAGAAGAACTAAGGGAAAGAGTGAAGAAGAGAAGAGAACATTTGAAATAGAGCAATGGACTGTTTTTGGACATGTTTTATGCTAGTACTTATGAGTTCTGTATGTATTGTATCACTGAATGCTAGAGGATTAACAAAACAACAGAAACTTGAGAAATTGATGTACTTGACGGAAAAATGCGACATTTTACGCTTACAAGAAACTTTTTGGGATGATAAAATAAGGGAGAAAAATAAGAAAATTATGGGATGGTTCTATTTCAGTCTGATTTTAACAGTTGTAAGGTTTGTAATTTGCAAAAAGAAGGAATATAGTTAAGCAAAAAGGAGAAATGTATCTGTATATGTACTTTTTAAGCAGAGAATGTGTTCCATACTCAAAGTCTTAAATGAGTATTTTAAATCGGAGCTAAAGGAGACATCTTGGACAAGAATTTTGTACAGAACAATCCTTTTATTCAAAAAACATGGTATAATTTTAATGTAATATTTCCTGATTGTACAACAGAATGCTTTTAATGTGTTAATTTGATGTATGGTTTTGCTGTAAATTTTGTGAGATTTGTAACTTTTTGAATATTTAATAAAAAAAAATAAAAAAAAAAAAAAAGCATGCCCGATCTCGTCTGATCTCAGAAGCCAAGCAGGAAAGGGCCTGGTTAGAACTTGGATGGGAGACTGCCTGGGAATACCAGGTGCTGTAAGCTTTTTAATGTTTATTATTTGTGAACAGGTATAAAAGTTCTACTCTTAACCCTAGCTTTCGCTTACAGCCATACTATCCTGAGCATGCCCGATCTCGTCTGATCTCGGAAGCCAAGCAGGAAAGGGCCTGGTTAGAACTTGGATGGGAGACTGCCTGGGAATACCAGGTGCTGTAAGCTTTTTAATGTTTATTATTTGTGAACAGGTATAAAAGTTCTACTCTTAACCCTAGCTTTCTCTTACAGCCATACTATCCTGAGCATGCCCGATCTCGTCTGATTTTGGAAGCCAAGCAGGAAAGGGCCTGGTTAGTACTTGGATGGGAGACTGCCTGGGAATACCAGGTGCTGTAAGCTTTTTAATGTTTATTATTTGTGAACAGTTTTAAAAGTACTACTCTTAACCCTAGCTTTCGCTTACAGCCATACTATCCTGAGCATGCCCGATCTCGTCTGAAGTGGCGCCATGGAGCAAACAGGAAGTGACTAAGCAGTAATAGGGAGAGAAAGGCTCTCCTGCTCTTTTTGTTTAACTTTTTCTTTTTTTATTTGAGTTAGTTTGGGGATTTGTTTTCTTAATTTTATTTTTTGTTACTTTAAACCCCAAACAGTCAATACTGTTTGGGGTTTGGGACTTACAGGATGGAAGATATGGGGGAGCAAAGAAGTGATCTGTACAAAGGGTTTTGATATGTACAACACTGATGAGGACACGGAAAGGATTATAGAAAATGTTGAAAGGAATACTGAAGAGAAACATGCGGAAACATCTTGGGCAATGGTTGTTTCAAGAGGTAAACAGCAAAGAAACATCAACAAACCAGAAAAGCAACAAGAAATACAAACGACAAAAGGAACCGAGGCAAGTGGATCAATGCTTACACAAAGACAAGAAATGATGAATAGACTTAAAAAACAAACAAGATATCAAAGAGAATATAAGAAAGAACTGACTTTGGATGTGAAGGATATTGACAACACAACAATAATGATGATAATCAAGGCAATTGAAGAAAAATCTGGAAGTGGTAAACTAATAGGACTCCGGCGAAAAGCAAACAAAGAATTTGAAATGACTATGGAAAATGAAATAGACTGTGAGGATTTGATGAATGGGATTACAATCAACGGACAAAACTGTGAAGTGAGAAAGCTATGTGCAACTGAAAAAATTGTGTCTTTCTTAAATCTTCCCAGCTACTTAGAGGATGATGAGATTGTTAAGAAGCTGATCAATTGGGGAGTAACTCCCATCCTTCCAATAAGAAGACGATTTTATCCAGGAACGACTGTGGCAGATGGAACGCGCTTCCTGAAAGTAAAGTTCCCAAAGGAGGTAACATCTTTACCATATCACACAAAATTTACGACGGAGGAAGGGGCTCAGTTCTTCAGGGTTATACACGATAACCAAGCAAAAACTTGTAGAATCTGTACAAGTGCAGAACATGAAAAGAAGAACTGTCCTCTCTTCACATGCAGAGATTGTCTGGAGCAGGGGCATTATTCGCGGGATTGTAATGCACCGCGGTGCCAAGGCTGCGACAGGACATTTATAAAATGCAGGTGTGAAGAAGAAGAAATGGAGATACAGGAAGAGAAAGGAGACACTGAGATGGAAAGACCTAATGAAAGAGAGAGACAGAAGGAAAGACCTGAAGACAAACAAAATGGCAATCAACAGGGAGAGGACAACACCGAAGAGGTTGAAGAGATAAGTAGGGGAGAACAATGTGGAATGGACAGAGAGAAAAGACCAAACATAGAGGAAGAAGATCTAACGAAGAAGGATATACTGGAGGAAGATATCCATGAAGAGGATGTAGAGATGAGCAAGCGAGAAGAACAAGGAATGGATACAGAGAAAATACCTGATATAGAGGACAATGATTCAATAAAGGAATACTCAACTGAAAATCAAGAATATGCAGCAAAAGGATCGAGTGAGGTAAGAGAGGCTGACATGGGTTGGAAAACTGTTGAAAGGGAAAGCAAAGAAAAAGATATTTTACACAGAGCTGTGAAACCAAGACTAAAAGACGGAAGCATAAACATTGAACAGGCCATGAAAAAGATAAGAAGAGAAGAACTAAGGGAAAGAATGAAGAAGAGAAGAGAACATTTGAAATAGAGCAATGGATTGTTTTTGGATATTTTTTACGCTAGTACTTATGAGTTCTGTATGTATTGTATCACTGAATGCAAGAGGTTTAACAAAACAACAGAAACTTGAGAAAGTGATTTACTTGACGCAAAAATGCGATATTTTATGCTTACAAGAAACTTTTTGGGATGATAAAATAAGTGAGGAAATAAGAAAACTATGGGATGGAGAAATTCATTTGAATTGTGATTTAAGTAGGAAGAGAGGTGTAGCGATATTAATTAGAAGAGGAATCTTTGAGGAAAGTCATATAGAACATAAGGACACAAATGGTAGAATTATTATAGTTAAAATCTCATATAAAGGTAGAGAAATAAAAGTGTGCAACATTCATGCTCCAAATGAGGAAAAAGACAAATTTGAATTTTATAAAAGCCTCAATGTTTTAATGGAAAACCCAGAAAACACTTTTTTGATGGGTGATTTTAATACAGCATTACAGAGAATTGACATTGACGATTCAATGATTTTTAGAGCTGACAGAGGGAGAGAAGAATTACATAATATAATGAGGAAATACGACATGGTGGATGTGTGGAGAGAGAAAAATGGTTTTAAAAGAAATTATTCAAGAAGGCAAATAGTTGGCGGGGATTTAAAACAGAGCAGAATAGATCTATTTGTTTGTAAGAGAGAAGATCTACATTATGTTTCAAAAGCAATTTACAAAAATTATAGTGAAAGTGATCATGACTTTTTATGGATAACGGTCGATTTTAACGAGGTTACTAAAGGACAAGGAATGTGGATGTTAAATACAGAACTTTTAAAAATAGAGCAGTATAGAACAGAAATAGAAAGTTTAATAATAAATAGTGTAAATGATGAGATGTACGAAAATGAAAAAGGTTTTTGGTGGGATTGTCTGAAAAATACAATTAAGAAGTTTTCTATCAACTTTTCCAAAAAGATACAAAGAGCAAAAAGATGGACTGAAAATAAAGTAAAAAAAGAATGGGAGGAAGAAATGAGAAAAGTAAATGTGGGAGAGAAAAACCTAGAACTAATAATAGAACTGCAAGGAAAAATGAAGGAAATAGAGGAAGAAAAATGCAAGGGAGCAATAATAAGAAGCAGAGCTAAAGATATAATAGAAGGAGAAAGAAGTACTAAATATTTCTATGATTTGGAGAAAACCAGACAGAAAGCGGATATAATTGCAAGCATAAATACACAAGATGGGAATGTAGTAAAAGATACAGAAGGAATTTTAAAGGAAATTAAAATATTTTACAAAGATTTATTTACAGAAAATGGGGTAATTGAAGAGGATGAGAAATTTTTATTAGAGAAAATCAAATGTAAAGTAAATAAGAAAGATAGAGACATGTGTGAGACTAATATTACAGAGATAGAAATAGAAACCTCAATTGATCAGTTAAGAAATAATAAAAGTCCAGGAATAGATGGATTACCAGCTGAATTTTTTAAAGTTTTTAAAAATGTGTTATGTCCAATTTTAAATGAAATATATGTTGATGTTTTTAAGAAGGGCGAATTAACGCAAAGCATGAAGAAAGGAGTAGTTAAAATAATATATAAGAAAAAAGGAGACAAAGGAGATTTAAAAAATTACAGACCACTTAGCATGCTGAACACAGATTATAAAATATTGACCAAAGTGTTAGCTAATAGAATGAAACAAGTAGTACCAAATATTATAACCACAAACCAAGCATATGCAGTTCTAAATCGAGATATCACTGATATTATCAATAGTATCAGGGACTTAATATGGTACATGAGACATAAAAAAGAAACGGGGTATATAATAAGCGTGGATATGGAAAAAGCGTTTGATAGAGTTGAACATAAATATTTGATGAATGTTATGAAAAAGTTTGGATTTGGTGAAAACTTCATAAAATGGATAAAATGTATATATACAGACATTACAAGTTGTGTAAAAGTGAATGGGTATTTAACTGAGGATTTCAAAATAACAAGGTCAATTAGACAAGGCTGTCCTATGTCGGCATTGCTATTTACTGTAGTGGCTGAAACTCTAGGACTGGCAATGGAAATGGAACAAAATATAAAAGGAATCTTGATAAAAGAAACAGAGCATAAAATATACCAATATGCTGACGATACAACATTGGTAGTTAAAGATATTAAAAGCATAGAGAAAGCAATGGAAGTATTAGATAAATATTGTAGAGGAACGGGAGCAAAGGTTAACAACGAAAAAACCACATATATGAGAATAGGGGATCAGAGAGAATCATCTATAACAATACCGTTTAAAGAACAGAAAGGAAACATGAAAATTTTAGGAGTAAGGGTTGGAGAAAATGAAAATGAAATTAGGAATTTAGTATGGGAAGAGGTTGTAAAAGGAATGGAAAAGAGACTGCATTTTTGGAAGTTAAGGAATTTGTTTTTAAAAGGGAAAGTGTTGGTCTTAAATTCTTTGTTTTTATCAAAAATGTGGTATGTCTTGGGGTCTGTGAGTATGCCATTATGTGTGTATAGAAAAGTCAAATATTTAATAACTAATTTTTTATGGGAAGGCAAACCATCGAAAATTGCTTATGATACAATAATTGGAAAAGTGGAAGAAGGAGGGCTGGGTCTGTTAGATCCATTAATAAGAATGAAAGGCATAAGAATAAAAATCATTAAAAAATACTGGAAAGATGGAAAATTTGCATGGAAA
>JAWRVZ010000306.1:485002-487502 GCA_037043235.1 Rhodeus uyekii | reverse complement strand
GAGCAATGGATTGTTTTTGGATATTTTTTACGCTAGTACTTATGAGTTCTGTATGTATTGTATCACTGAATGCAAGAGGTTTAACAAAACAACAGAAACTTGAGAAAGTGATTTACTTGACGCAAAAATGCGATATTTTATGCTTACAAGAAACTTTTTGGGATGATAAAATAAGTGAGGAAATAAGAAAACTATGGGATGGAGAAATTCATTTGAATTGTGATTTAAGTAGGAAGAGAGGTGTAGCGATATTAATTAGAAGAGGAATCTTTGAGGAAAGTCATATAGAACATAAGGACACAAATGGTAGAATTATTATAGTTAAAATCTCATATAAAGGTAGAGAAATAAAAGTGTGCAACATTCATGCTCCAAATGAGGAAAAAGACAAATTTGAATTTTATAAAAGCCTCAATGTTTTAATGGAAAACCCAGAAAACACTTTTTTGATGGGTGATTTTAATACAGCATTACAGAGAATTGACATTGACGATTCAATGATTTTTAGAGCTGACAGAGGGAGAGAAGAATTACATAATATAATGAGGAAATACGACATGGTGGATGTGTGGAGAGAGAAAAATGGTTTTAAAAGAAATTATTCAAGAAGGCAAATAGTTGGCGGGGATTTAAAACAGAGCAGAATAGATCTATTTGTTTGTAAGAGAGAAGATCTACATTATGTTTCAAAAGCAATTTACAAAAATTATAGTGAAAGTGATCATGACTTTTTATGGATAACGGTCGATTTTAACGAGGTTACTAAAGGACAAGGAATGTGGATGTTAAATACAGAACTTTTAAAAATAGAGCAGTATAGAACAGAAATAGAAAGTTTAATAATAAATAGTGTAAATGATGAGATGTACGAAAATGAAAAAGGTTTTTGGTGGGATTGTCTGAAAAATACAATTAAGAAGTTTTCTATCAACTTTTCCAAAAAGATACAAAGAGCAAAAAGATGGACTGAAAATAAAGTAAAAAAAGAATGGGAGGAAGAAATGAGAAAAGTAAATGTGGGAGAGAAAAACCTAGAACTAATAATAGAACTGCAAGGAAAAATGAAGGAAATAGAGGAAGAAAAATGCAAGGGAGCAATAATAAGAAGCAGAGCTAAAGATATAATAGAAGGAGAAAGAAGTACTAAATATTTCTATGATTTGGAGAAAACCAGACAGAAAGCGGATATAATTGCAAGCATAAATACACAAGATGGGAATGTAGTAAAAGATACAGAAGGAATTTTAAAGGAAATTAAAATATTTTACAAAGATTTATTTACAGAAAATGGGGTAATTGAAGAGGATGAGAAATTTTTATTAGAGAAAATCAAATGTAAAGTAAATAAGAAAGATAGAGACATGTGTGAGACTAATATTACAGAGATAGAAATAGAAACCTCAATTGATCAGTTAAGAAATAATAAAAGTCCAGGAATAGATGGATTACCAGCTGAATTTTTTAAAGTTTTTAAAAATGTGTTATGTCCAATTTTAAATGAAATATATGTTGATGTTTTTAAGAAGGGCGAATTAACGCAAAGCATGAAGAAAGGAGTAGTTAAAATAATATATAAGAAAAAAGGAGACAAAGGAGATTTAAAAAATTACAGACCACTTAGCATGCTGAACACAGATTATAAAATATTGACCAAAGTGTTAGCTAATAGAATGAAACAAGTAGTACCAAATATTATAACCACAAACCAAGCATATGCAGTTCTAAATCGAGATATCACTGATATTATCAATAGTATCAGGGACTTAATATGGTACATGAGACATAAAAAAGAAACGGGGTATATAATAAGCGTGGATATGGAAAAAGCGTTTGATAGAGTTGAACATAAATATTTGATGAATGTTATGAAAAAGTTTGGATTTGGTGAAAACTTCATAAAATGGATAAAATGTATATATACAGACATTACAAGTTGTGTAAAAGTGAATGGGTATTTAACTGAGGATTTCAAAATAACAAGGTCAATTAGACAAGGCTGTCCTATGTCGGCATTGCTATTTACTGTAGTGGCTGAAACTCTAGGACTGGCAATGGAAATGGAACAAAATATAAAAGGAATCTTGATAAAAGAAACAGAGCATAAAATATACCAATATGCTGACGATACAACATTGGTAGTTAAAGATATTAAAAGCATAGAGAAAGCAATGGAAGTATTAGATAAATATTGTAGAGGAACGGGAGCAAAGGTTAACAACGAAAAAACCACATATATGAGAATAGGGGATCAGAGAGAATCATCTATAACAATACCGTTTAAAGAACAGAAAGGAAACATGAAAATTTTAGGAGTAAGGGTTGGAGAAAATGAAAATGAAATTAGGAATTTAGTATGGGAAGAGGTTGTAAAAGGAATGGAAAAGAGACTGCATTTTTGGAAGTTAAGGAATTTGTTTTTAAAAGGGAAAGTGTTGGTCTTAAATTCTTTGTTTTTATCAAAAATGTGGTATGTCTTGGGGTCTGTGAGTATGCCATTATG
>JAWRVZ010000306.1:472502-480002 GCA_037043235.1 Rhodeus uyekii | reverse complement strand
GACAAAGAGAGAGAGGGGAAAGGACAAAGAAGAAGAAGACTGAAGGTAAAACCAAACATAGAAAGTGCAAGGAGAAAAATCATGACAAAAATGAACATATATGAAGTTTTAAGGGGTCTAGAGGGAGAAAATGGTGAATAATGGTTTTTAAGTATTTATTTGTCTTTCTTTCAATGGTTTTAAATTGTGTTACTTTTAATGCAAGGGGACTGTTGGACATTGGGAAATTTGAAAAATTAAAAGAGAAATGTAAAAGAGAGGACATTATTGCACTACAAGAAACAAACTGGAGAGAAAATGGTATGATTGAATATGAAAAGAGATGGGATGGAGGTATTTTATATAATAATGGAGATGGGAGGTTTGGGAGAGGTGTGGCTTTTTTAATGAAGAATGATGTTTTTAAAGCGAGTAAATGTGTGTATAAGGACAGGATGGGGAAGTGTATAGTAGTGGAGACAAACATTGAAGGAAAAGATTTGCTTTTGGTAAATGTACATGCACCAGTGGAGGAGAAGGAAAAGAAAGATTTTTTTAATGTTTTAAGAAATATTATAAAGGAGTACAAAGATATAATAATGATGGGGGATTTTAACACAGTTTTTAGCAAACAAGATATGGCTGAAGGAATGGTTTTCAGAAGGGATACAGGAAGAAAAGAACTAAAAGTATTAATGGAGGAAAATAACATGATAGATGTGTGGAGAGAAAGGAATGAAAGGAAAAAGGAATTTTCAAGAAGACAAATAGTGGGAAGCTTTGTATGCCAATCTAGAATTGATTTTGTTTTATGTAGCAGAAATGTGGAGACTTTTATTGAAAAGATTAAGTATGAGGAAACCAGTTTTAGTGATCACAAGCTTTTATTTTTTTTAGTAGATGGGAGTAAAATGCAAAGAGGGCCAGGAGTTTGGATTTTAAACACGCAGATTTTAAAGAATAAAGATTATGTTGAAAAAGTGAAAGAAATTATAGAAAAAGAAAAGGAAAATGGAATGTATGAGGAGGATAAGAGAATATGGTGGGAAAATGTAAAGTTTTTAATAAAAAGATTCTCGATCAAATATTGTAATTTAATACAAAAATGTAAAAGATACAAAGAAAGAGAAATAAAAGAAAGTTTGAAAAAGGAATTGAATAAAGAAAATAAAGACATACAAAGGATAAAGGAAATGGAGGGAGAATTGAAAGAAATGGAAGAAAAAGAATATGAGGGAGCGAGACTAAGAAGTAAAGCAAAATATGTGGTGGAGGGAGAAAAATGCACAAAGTTCTTTTTTGATCTGGAAAAACAGAAAGGGAAAGCTGAAATGATAAAAGAAATAAGAGGAAAAAATGGGGAAATTGTAGAGGGGAATGAACAAATTTTAGAAGAAATAAAGGATTTTTATGATGACCTTTTTAGTGCAAGAGGTGTGGATGAGGGAGAAAAAAATAAATTGTTGAACAAAATAAAAGTAAAAGTAAGCGAGGAAGACAAAAAAGAATGTGACCATGAAATCAGAGCAGAAGAGATTGAAAGAGCAATAAATCAACTAAATAAAAAGAAAAGTCCTGGATTAGATGGATTAGGAGCTGAATTTTATCTATGTTTTAAAGGAGTTTTAGTAACCATTTTAAAAGAGGTTTTTATAGACAGTTTTGAAAGGGAGGAAATTAATGAAAGAACGAGGGTAGGGCTAATGAAACTTATATATAAAAAGAAAGGAGAAAAAGTAGATTTAAAAAACTACAGACCGATCACAATGTTGAACACAGATTTTAAGATTTTAGCAAAGGTTTTAGCAAACAGATTAAAAGAGGTTATGCCAAGCATTATCAAAACAAATCAAGCGTATGGAGTAAAAGGAAGAGACATAGCAGACATAACGATGAGTATAAGAGACACAATTTGGTACATGAAAGGAAAAAATGAAGAAGGATATGTAATAAGTTTAGATTTTGAAAAAGCTTTTGATAGAGTTGAGCACACATATTTATTTGAGGTTTTAAGAAGTTTCGGTTTTGGTGAGAATTTTATTAAATGGATTGAGATTTTATATAAGGGTGCACTAACAAGAATTAAATGTAATGGGTTTTTAACAGACTGTTTTAAAATCACACGTTCGATTAGACAGGGTTGTCCACTCTCTGCTTTATTATACTCACTTGTAGCAGAACCGCTAGGATTGGCTATTAGGGAAAAAGAAGAAATAATAGGGATTGAAATCGAAGAAAAGAAGGCTGAGGGGAAAGTTTTTCAATACGCGGATGACACAACAATAATCGTACAGGGAAAAGAGAGTGTAAAACAAGTAATGAATGTCGTAAAGGAGTTTTGTAGGGGATCAGGAAGCAAAATAAATGAAGAGAAAACAGTCTATATGAGATTTGGTAAAGCTATGGTTTTAACGGAATGTTTTAATTTCAAAGAAGTGGAAGAAATTAGGATTTTAGGAGTTTTAATGGGGAAGAATGAGAAGAAAGTAAGAGATGAAATGTGGGAACAGCTAGTTACAGATATAGAGAGGAGGCTAAATTTTTGGAAATTAAGAACTTTAAATTTGAAGGGGAAAGTTTTAATATTGAATGTTTTAATGGTTTCTAAACTTTGGTATGTTTTATATGTGTCTGAAATGCCGTTATGGACAGAAAAGAGGTTGAAGAAATGCTTTCTTGACTTTTTATGGGAGGGGAAACCAGCAAGAATTGCATATAACACGATTTTAGGGGCGGTGGAAAAGGGAGGGTTAGGACTTATGGATGTGGAACAACGAAAAAATGCTTTGAGAGTAAAAATTGTGAAGAAATACCTAAAAGTGGAAAATAAAACTGAGTGGAAGAAAACAATGAAACACTTTTTAAATAAATGTGGTGGTTTTAACATGGGGGATGGAATTTTATGGATGAAAACAAAAATATGGATGACTGAAGGGATACCTAATTTTTATAGGGAAATTTTTAGTGCTTGGGGGAAATTTTTAATGAAAATCGAGTATGATCCACGTGGGAGAGAAAACATTTTAAATCAGCCTCTGTTCTTAAATAACAACATTTTAAAAGAAAAGAGAGAAATATTTTTTAAGAAATGGATGGAAGTGGGGATAATGAGAGTGAGGGATGTTTTATATGAGTTCAAAGAGGGTTTTTTACCAGTACAATATGTTTTTGATTCAATGGAAATGGCAAAAGAAGTTTTTAGCAAACAAGAAATAATAAACAAATATGAAATCATTAAAAAAGCCATACCAATAGACTGGATTAAAAGAATTGAGTGTGTGGAAGAGGAGCCAAAAGAGAAGAATATTTATGTGAAGCTGGGGGAAAAATTGTGTGATTTTAAGGAATGTACTGTAAAAATGTTTTATTGTGTTTTTAGAGATAGTGTTTTTAAAGAGCCAATTGCAAATAAATACTGGGTGGAGAAATTCAAAGATTTAAAAGAAGAGTGTATATGGAGAAATATGAGAGGGAAATGTGTGGAGGTAAAGTTAGAATGCTTGGAATATTTTATAAGACATAAAGTGGTTTTTACTGAATCTGTTTTAAGCAAAATTGGTATGGAAAAAAGTGCAATTTGTAAAGTGTGCCAAGAAAGGGAGGAATGGTTTTTTCATATGTTTTTATATTGTAAAGAGCTGGAGGGTTTTTTAAAGAAATGTAAAAGTGTGGTGAAGGATTTGACTGAGGAGTGGGATGAAAATGAAATGGAATGGAACAGAGTGGTGATGTTGGGTTGGGAAAAGAAGTGTAAAAACAAAAAGTTTATAAATCTGTGGGTAATGTTAATGAAAAGTGCAATATGGGAAAGGAGAATTGTGGCAAAAAAAGAAAAAATTGTGTTGGATGTTTGGAGTGTTTTTAAAAGGAAGTTTGAAATGTACATCGAAAGATTATTTGTGTATTTTAAAGATGAAAATATGTTGAATGTCTTTTATTATGTTTTTAATCCTCAAGTTTTTTGTGTTTTAAAAGAATTAATGTGGAGGTTGCCAGAAAATGAATTAATTTAATGTTTTTTGATCTATTCTTAGCTTTTATTTTATTTATTGCTCTGTTTTTATAATGATTGGAAAACTGTAACTCCTTTTGAAGGAGTTTGGTGTTATGTATATGATTGAAAATTTTCAATAAAAAAAAAAAAAAAAAAAAAAAAAAAAAAAAAAAGCATGCCCGATCTCGTCTGATCTCGGAAGCCAAGCAGGAAAGGGCTTGGTTAGTACTTGGATGGGAGACTGCCTGGGAATACCAGGTGCTGTAAGCTTTTTAATATTTAAAAGTGGTGAACTGTTTTAAAAGTTCTACTCTTAACCCTAGCTTTCGCTTACAGCCATACTATCCTGAGCATGCCCGATCTCGTCTGATCTCGGAAGCCAAGCAGGAAAGGGCCTGGTTAGTACTTGGATGGGAGACTGCCTGGGAATACCAGGTGCTGTAAGCTTTTTAATGTTTATTATTTGTGAACAGGTTTAAAAGTTCTACTCTTAACCCTAGCTTTCGCTTACAGCCATACTATCCTGAGCATGCCCGATCTCGTCTGATCTCGGAAGCCAAGCAGGAAAGGGCCTGGTTAGTACTTGGATGGGAGACTGCCTGGGAATACCAGGTGCTGTAAGCTTTTTAATGTTTATTATTTGTGAACAGGTTTAAAAGTTCTACTCTTAACCCTAGCTTTCGCTTACAGCCATACTATCCTGAGCATGCCCGATCTCGTCTGATTTCGGAAGCCAAGCAGGAAAGGGCCTGGTTAGAACTTGGATGGGAGACTGCCTGGGAATACCAGGTGCTGTAAGCTTTTTAATGTTTATTATTTGTGAACAGGTTTAAAAGTTCTACTCTTAAACCTAGCTTTCGCTTACAGCCATACTATCCTGAGCATGCCCGATCTCGTCTGATCTTGGAAGCCAAGCAGGAAAGGGCCTGGTTAGTACTTGGATGGGAGACTGCCTGGGAATACCAGGTGCTGTAAGCTTTTTAATGTTTATTATTTGTGAACAGGTTTAAAAATACTTCTCTTAACCCTAGCTTTCGCTTATAGCCATACTATCCTGAGCATGCCCGATCTCGTCTGAAGTGGCGCCATTGAGCAAACAGGAAGTGACGTGGCAGCAGTTGGGAGAGGAAGGCTCTCCTGCTCCATTTGTTTAACTTTTTCTTTTTTTGGAATTGAGTTAGTTTGGGGATTTGTTTTCTTATTTATTTTTGTTACTTTAAACCCCAAACAGTCAATACTGTTTGGGGTTTGGGAATTACAGGATGGAAGATATGGGAGAGCAAAGAAGCGATCTGTACAAAGGGATTGATATGTACCACACTGATGAAGACACAGAAAGGAGTATAGAAAATGCTGAAAGGAATATTGAAGAGAATCATACGGAAACATCTTGGGCAATGGTCGTTTCAAGAGGTAAACAGCAAAGAAATATCAACAAACCAGAAAAGCAACAAGAAATACAAACGACAAAAGGAACCGAGGCAAGTGGATCAATTCTTACACAAAGACAAGAAATGATGAATAGACTTAAAAAACAAACAAGATATCAAAGAGAATATAAGAAAGAAGCGACACTGACTTTGGATGTGAAGGATATTGACAACACAACAATTATGATGATAATCAAAGCAATTGAAGAAAAATCTGGAAGTGGTAAACTAATAGGACTCCGGCGAAAAGCAAACAAAGAATTTGAAATGACTATGGAAAATGAGATCGACTGTGAGGATTTGATGAATGGGATTACAATCAACGGACAAAACTGTGAAGTGAGAAAGCTATGTGCAACTGAAAAAATTGTGTCTTTCTTAAATCTTCCCAGCTACTTAGAAGATGATGAGATTGTTAAGAAGCTGATCAATTGGGGTGTAACTCCCATCCTTCCAATAAGAAGACGATTTTATCCAGGAACGACTGTGGCAGATGGAACACGCTTCCTAAAAGTGAAATTCCCAAAGGAGGTCACATCTTTACCTTATAACACAAAATTTACGACGGAGGAAGGAGCTAAGTTCTTCAGGGTTATACACGATAACCAAGCAAAAACGTGTAGAATCTGTACAAGTACAGAACATGAAAAGAAGAACTGTCCTCTCTTCACATGCAGAGACTGTCTGGAGCAGGGGCATTATTCACGGGATTGCAATGCACTGCGGTGCCAAGGCTGCGACAGGACATTTATAAAATGCAGATGTGAGGAAGAAGAAATGGAGATACAGGAAAAGAAACGAGACACTGAGATCGAAGGAGCTAATGAAAGAGAGAGACAGAAGGAAAGACCTGAAGACAAACAAAATGACAATCAACAGGGAGAGGACAACACCGAAGAGGTTGAAGAGATAAGTAGGGGAGAACAATGTGGAATGGACAGAGAGAAAAGACCGATCATAGAGGAAGAAGATCTAACGAAGGAGGATATACTGGAGGAAGATATCCATGAAGAGGATGTAGAGATGAGCAAGCGAGAAGAACGAGGAATGGATACAGAGAAAATACCCAACATAGAGGACAATGATTCAATAAAGGAATACTCAACTGAAAATCAAGAATATGCAGCGAAAGGATCGAGTGAGGTAAGAGAAACTGAAATGGGTTGGAAAACTGTTAAAATGGAAAACAAAGAAAAAGCTATTTTGCACAGAGCTGTGAAACCAAGACTAAAAGGCGGAAGCATAAACATTGAACAGGCCATGAAAAAGATAAGAAGAGAAGAACTAAGGGAAAGAGTGAAGAAGAGAAGAGAACATTTGAAATAGAGCAATGGACTGTTTTTGGACATGTTTTATGCTAGTACTTATGAGTTCTGTATGTATTGTATCACTGAATGCTAGAGGATTAACAAAACAACAGAAACTTGAGAAATTGATGTACTTGACGGAAAAATGCGATATTTTACGCTTACAAGAAACTTTTTGGGATGATAAAATAAGGGAGAAAAATAAGAAAATTATGGGATGGTTCTATTTCAGTCTGATTTTAACAGTTGTAAGGTTTGTAATTTGCAAAAAGAAGGAATATAGTTAAGCAAAAAGGAGAAATGTATCTGTATATGTACTTTTTAAGCAGAGAATGTGTTCCATACTCAAAGTCTTAAATGAGTATTTTAAATCGTAGCTAAAGGAGACATCTTGGACAAGAATTTTGTACAGAACAATCCTTTTATTCAAAAAACATGGTATAATTTTAATGTAATATTTCCTGATTGTACAACAGAATGCTTTTAATGTGTTAATTTGATGTATGGTTTTGCTGTAAATTTTGTGAGATTTGTAACTTTTTGAATATTTAATAAAAAAAAAAATAATTAAAAAAAAGCATGCCCGATCTCGTCTGATCTCAGAAGCCAAGCAGGAAAGGGCCTGGTTAGAACTTGGATGGGAGACTGCCTGGGAATACCAGGTGCTGTAAGCTTTTTAATGTTTATTATTTGTGAACAGGTATAAAAGTTCTACTCTTAACCCTAGCTTTCGCTTACAGCCATACTATCCTGAGCATGCCCGATCTCGTCTGATCTCGGAAGCCAAGCA
>JAWRVZ010000306.1:457502-465002 GCA_037043235.1 Rhodeus uyekii | reverse complement strand
CCATCCTTCCAATAAGAAGACGATTTTATCCAGGAACGACTGTGGCAGATGGAACACGCTTCCTAAAAGTGAAATTCCCAAAGGAGGTCACATCTTTACCTTATAACACAAAATTTACGACGGAGGAAGGAGCTAAGTTCTTCAGGGTTATACACGATAACCAAGCAAAAACGTGTAGAATCTGTACAAGTACAGAACATGAAAAGAAGAACTGTCCTCTCTTCACATGCAGAGACTGTCTGGAGCAGGGGCATTATTCACGGGATTGCAATGCACTGCGGTGCCAAGGCTGCGACAGGACATTTATAAAATGCAGATGTGAGGAAGAAGAAATGGAGATACAGGAAAAGAAACGAGACACTGAGATCGAAGGAGCTAATGAAAGAGAGAGACAGAAGGAAAGACCTGAAGACAAACAAAATGACAATCAACAGGGAGAGGACAACACCGAAGAGGTTGAAGAGATAAGTAGGGGAGAACAATGTGGAATGGACAGAGAGAAAAGACCGATCATAGAGGAAGAAGATCTAACGAAGGAGGATATACTGGAGGAAGATATCCATGAAGAGGATGTAGAGATGAGCAAGCGAGAAGAACGAGGAATGGATACAGAGAAAATACCCAACATAGAGGACAATGATTCAATAAAGGAATACTCAACTGAAAATCAAGAATATGCAGCGAAAGGATCGAGTGAGGTAAGAGAAACTGAAATGGGTTGGAAAACTGTTAAAATGGAAAACAAAGAAAAAGCTATTTTGCACAGAGCTGTGAAACCAAGACTAAAAGGCGGAAGCATAAACATTGAACAGGCCATGAAAAAGATAAGAAGAGAAGAACTAAGGGAAAGAGTGAAGAAGAGAAGAGAACATTTGAAATAGAGCAATGGACTGTTTTTGGACATGTTTTATGCTAGTACTTATGAGTTCTGTATGTATTGTATCACTGAATGCTAGAGGATTAACAAAACAACAGAAACTTGAGAAATTGATGTACTTGACGGAAAAATGCGATATTTTACGCTTACAAGAAACTTTTTGGGATGATAAAATAAGGGAGAAAAATAAGAAAATTATGGGATGGTTCTATTTCAGTCTGATTTTAACAGTTGTAAGGTTTGTAATTTGCAAAAAGAAGGAATATAGTTAAGCAAAAAGGAGAAATGTATCTGTATATGTACTTTTTAAGCAGAGAATGTGTTCCATACTCAAAGTCTTAAATGAGTATTTTAAATCGGAGCTAAAGGAGACATCTTGGACAAGAATTTTGTACAGAACAATCCTTTTATTCAAAAAACATGGTATAATTTTAATGTAATATTTCCTGATTGTACAACAGAATGCTTTTAATGTGTTAATTTGATGTATGGTTTTGCTGTAAATTTTGTGAGATTTGTAACTTTTTGAATATTTAATAAAAAAAAAAAAAAAAAAAAAAAAGCATGCCCGATCTCGTCTGATCTCAGAAGCCAAGCAGGAAAGGGCCTGGTTAGAACTTGGATGGGAGACTGCCTGGGAATACCAGGTGCTGTAAGCTTTTTAATGTTTATTATTTGTGAACAGGTATAAAAGTTCTACTCTTAACCCTAGCTTTCGCTTACAGCCATACTATCCTGAGCATGCCCGATCTCGTCTGATCTCGGAAGCCAAGCAGGAAAGGGCCTGGTTAGAACTTGGATGGGAGACTGCCTGGGAATACCAGGTGCTGTAAGCTTTTTAATGTTTATTATTTGTGAACAGGTATAAAAGTTCTACTCTTAACCCTAGCTTTCTCTTACAGCCATACTATCCTGAGCATGCCCGATCTCGTCTGATTTTGGAAGCCAAGCAGGAAAGGGCCTGGTTAGTACTTGGATGGGAGACTGCCTGGGAATACCAGGTGCTGTAAGCTTTTTAATGTTTATTATTTGTGAACAGGTTTAAAAGTTCTACTCTTAACCCTAGCTTTCGCTTACAGCCATACTATCCTGAGCATGCCCGATCTCGTCTGATCTCGGAAGCCAAGCAGGAAAGGGCCTAGTTAGTACTTGGATGGGAGACTGCCTGGGAATACCAAGTGCTGTAAGTTTTTTAATGTTTATTATTTGTGAACAGGTTTAAAAATACTACTCTTAACCCTAGCTTTCGCTTACAGCCATACTATCCTGAGCATGCCCGATCTCGTCAGATCTTGGAAGCCAAGCAGGAAAGGGCTTGGTTAGTCCTTGGATGGGAGACTGCCTGGGAATACCAGGTGCTGTAAGCTTTTTAATATTTAAAAGTGGTGAACTGTTTTAAAAGTTCTACTCTTAACCATAGCTTTCGCTTACAGCCATACTATCCTGAGCATGCCCGATCTCGTCTGATCTTGGAAGCCAAGCAGGAAAGGGCCTGGTTAGTACTTGGATGGGAGACTGCCTGGGAATACCAGGTGCTGTAAGCTTTTTAATATTTAAAAGTGGTGAACTGTTTTAAAAGTTCTACTCTTAACCCTAGCACCCTACTATCCTGAGCATGCCCGATCTCGTCAGATCTCGGAAGCCAAGCAGGAAAGGGCTTGGTTAGTACTTGGATGGGAGACTGCCTGGGAATACCAGGTGCTGTAAGCTTTTTAAAATTTAAAAGTGGTGAACTGTTTTAAAAGTTCTACTCTTAACCCTAGCTTTCGCTTACAGCCATACTATCCTGAGCATGCCCGATCTCGTCTGAAGTGGCGCCATTGAGCAAACAGGAAGTGACTAAGCAGTAATAGGGAGAGAAAGGCTCTCCTGCTCTTTTTGTTTAACTTTTTCTTTTTTTATTTGAGTTAGTTTGGGGATTTGTTTTCTTAATTTTATTTTTTGTTACTTTAAACCCCAAACAGTCAATACTGTTTGGGGTTTGGGACTTACAGGATGGAAGATATGGGGGAGCAAAGAAGTGATCTGTACAAAGGGTTTGATATGTACAACACTGATGAGGACACGGAAAGGATTATAGAAAATGTTGAAAGGAATACTGAAGAGAAACATGCGGAAACATCTTGGGCAATGGTTGTTTCAAGAGGTAAACAGCAAAGAAACATCAACAAACCAGAAAAGCAACAAGAAATACAAACGACAAAAGGAACCGAGGCAAGTGGATCAATGCTTACACAAAGACAAGAAATGATGAATAGACTTAAAAAACAAACAAGATATCAAAGAGAATATAAGAAAGAAGCGACACTGACTTTGGATGTGAAGGATATTGACAACACAACAATAATGATGATAATCAAGGCAATTGAAGAAAAATCTGGAAGTGGTAAACTAATAGGATTCCGGCGAAAAGCAAACAAAGAATTTGAAATGACTATGGAAAATGAAATAGACTGTGAGGATTTGATGAATGGGATTACAATCAACGGACAAAACTGTGAAGTGAGAAAGCTATGTGCAACTGAAAAAATTGTGTCTTTCTTAAATCTTCCCAGCTACTTAGAGGATGATGAGATTGTTAAGAAGCTGATCAATTGGGGAGTAACTCCCATCCTTCCAATAAGAAGACGATTTTATCCAGGAACGACTGTGGCAGATGGAACGCGCTTCCTGAAAGTAAAGTTCCCAAAGGAGGTAACATCTTTACCATATCACACAAAATTTACGACGGAGGAAGGGGCTCAGTTCTTCAGGGTTATACACGATAACCAAGCAAAAACTTGTAGAATCTGTACAAGTGCAGAACATGAAAAGAAGAACTGTCCTCTCTTCACATGCAGAGATTGTCTGGAGCAGGGGCATTATTCGCGGGATTGTAATGCACCGCGGTGCCAAGGCTGCGACAGGACATTTATAAAATGCAGGTGTGAAGAAGAAGAAATGGAGATACAGGAAGAGAAAGGAGACACTGAGATGGAAAGACCTAATGAAAGAGAGAGACAGAAGGAAAGACCTGAAGACAAACAAAATGGCAATCAACAGGGAGAGGACAACACCGAAGAGGTTGAAGAGATAAGTAGGGGAGAACAATGTGGAATGGACAGAGAGAAAAGACCAAACATAGAGGAAGAAGATCTAACGAAGAAGGATATACTGGAGGAAGATATCCATGAAGAGGATGTAGAGATGAGCAAGCGAGAAGAACAAGGAATGGATACAGAGAAAATACCTGATATAGAGGACAATGATTCAATAAAGGAATACTCAACTGAAAATCAAGAATATGCAGCAAAAGGATCGAGTGAGGTAAGAGAGGCTGACATGGGTTGGAAAACTGTTGAAAGGGAAAGCAAAGAAAAAGATATTTTACACAGAGCTGTGAAACCAAGACTAAAAGACGGAAGCATAAACATTGAACAGGCCATGAAAAAGATAAGAAGAGAAGAACTAAGGGAAAGAATGAAGAAGAGAAGAGAACATTTGAAATAGAGCAATGGATTGTTTTTGGATATTTTTTACGCTAGTACTTATGAGTTCTGTATGTATTGTATCACTGAATGCAAGAGGTTTAACAAAACAACAGAAACTTGAGAAAGTGATTTACTTGACGCAAAAATGCGATATTTTATGCTTACAAGAAACTTTTTGGGATGATAAAATAAGTGAGGAAATAAGAAAACTATGGGATGGAGAAATTCATTTGAATTGTGATTTAAGTAGGAAGAGAGGTGTAGCGATATTAATTAGAAGAGGAATCTTTGAGGAAAGTCATATAGAACATAAGGACACAAATGGTAGAATTATTATAGTTAAAATCTCATATAAAGGTAGAGAAATAAAAGTGTGCAACATTCATGCTCCAAATGAGGAAAAAGACAAATTTGAATTTTATAAAAGCCTCAATGTTTTAATGGAAAACCCAGAAAACACTTTTTTGATGGGTGATTTTAATACAGCATTACAGAGAATTGACATTGACGATTCAATGATTTTTAGAGCTGACAGAGGGAGAGAAGAATTACATAATATAATGAGGAAATACGACATGGTGGATGTGTGGAGAGAGAAAAATGGTTTTAAAAGAAATTATTCAAGAAGGCAAATAGTTGGCGGGGATTTAAAACAGAGCAGAATAGATCTATTTGTTTGTAAGAGAGAAGATCTACATTATGTTTCAAAAGCAATTTACAAAAATTATAGTGAAAGTGATCATGACTTTTTATGGATAACGGTCGATTTTAACGAGGTTACTAAAGGACAAGGAATGTGGATGTTAAATACAGAACTTTTAAAAATAGAGCAGTATAGAACAGAAATAGAAAGTTTAATAATAAATAGTGTAAATGATGAGATGTACGAAAATGAAAAAGGTTTTTGGTGGGATTGTCTGAAAAATACAATTAAGAAGTTTTCTATCAACTTTTCCAAAAAGATACAAAGAGCAAAAAGATGGACTGAAAATAAAGTAAAAAAAGAATGGGAGGAAGAAATGAGAAAAGTAAATGTGGGAGAGAAAAACCTAGAACTAATAATAGAACTGCAAGGAAAAATGAAGGAAATAGAGGAAGAAAAATGCAAGGGAGCAATAATAAGAAGCAGAGCTAAAGATATAATAGAAGGAGAAAGAAGTACTAAATATTTCTATGATTTGGAGAAAACCAGACAGAAAGCGGATATAATTGCAAGCATAAATACACAAGATGGGAATGTAGTAAAAGATACAGAAGGAATTTTAAAGGAAATTAAAATATTTTACAAAGATTTATTTACAGAAAATGGGGTAATTGAAGAGGATGAGAAATTTTTATTAGAGAAAATCAAATGTAAAGTAAATAAGAAAGATAGAGACATGTGTGAGACTAATATTACAGAGATAGAAATAGAAACCTCAATTGATCAGTTAAGAAATAATAAAAGTCCAGGAATAGATGGATTACCAGCTGAATTTTTTAAAGTTTTTAAAAATGTGTTATGTCCAATTTTAAATGAAATATATGTTGATGTTTTTAAGAAGGGCGAATTAACGCAAAGCATGAAGAAAGGAGTAGTTAAAATAATATATAAGAAAAAAGGAGACAAAGGAGATTTAAAAAATTACAGACCACTTAGCATGCTGAACACAGATTATAAAATATTGACCAAAGTGTTAGCTAATAGAATGAAACAAGTAGTACCAAATATTATAACCACAAACCAAGCATATGCAGTTCTAAATCGAGATATCACTGATATTATCAATAGTATCAGGGACTTAATATGGTACATGAGACATAAAAAAGAAACGGGGTATATAATAAGCGTGGATATGGAAAAAGCGTTTGATAGAGTTGAACATAAATATTTGATGAATGTTATGAAAAAGTTTGGATTTGGTGAAAACTTCATAAAATGGATAAAATGTATATATACAGACATTACAAGTTGTGTAAAAGTGAATGGGTATTTAACTGAGGATTTCAAAATAACAAGGTCAATTAGACAAGGCTGTCCTATGTCGGCATTGCTATTTACTGTAGTGGCTGAAACTCTAGGACTGGCAATGGAAATGGAACAAAATATAAAAGGAATCTTGATAAAAGAAACAGAGCATAAAATATACCAATATGCTGACGATACAACATTGGTAGTTAAAGATATTAAAAGCATAGAGAAAGCAATGGAAGTATTAGATAAATATTGTAGAGGAACGGGAGCAAAGGTTAACAACGAAAAAACCACATATATGAGAATAGGGGATCAGAGAGAATCATCTATAACAATACCGTTTAAAGAACAGAAAGGAAACATGAAAATTTTAGGAGTAAGGGTTGGAGAAAATGAAAATGAAATTAGGAATTTAGTATGGGAAGAGGTTGTAAAAGGAATGGAAAAGAGACTGCATTTTTGGAAGTTAAGGAATTTGTTTTTAAAAGGGAAAGTGTTGGTCTTAAATTCTTTGTTTTTATCAAAAATGTGGTATGTCTTGGGGTCTGTGAGTATGCCATTATGTGTGTATAGAAAAGTCAAATATTTAATAACTAATTTTTTATGGGAAGGCAAACCATCGAAAATTGCTTATGATACAATAATTGGAAAAGTGGAAGAAGGAGGGCTGGGTCTGTTAGATCCATTAATAAGAATGAAAGGCATAAGAATAAAAATCATTAAAAAATACTGGAAAGATGGAAAATTTGCATGGAAAGATGTAATGGAATATTTTTTAAACCAAAGTGGTCAAATAGGAGATGCTGTATTATGGATGAAATTAAAAGAAAATATGATGAAAGAAATTCCGGAATACTATAAAGAAGTGTTAAAAGCATGGGGAGATTTTAATAAGCATGTTGTTTGTACGATTTTTACTAAAGAGGAGGTTTTAAGACAACCACTGTTTTTAAACAATTTACTTAAAAGAGAAGAACACACAATTTTTTATAAGAAGTGGTATGATGCGGGGATAAGACAAATAAAAGATATAATGTATGAAGTGAAACCAGGCTATTTACCTACACAAGTGATAAGAGATGCAATTGCAGAAAATTATGAAGAAGAAAGTAAAGTAGTTTTAGAAAATCAATATAAAAAATTAAAAGAGATAATATCAAATGAATGGATACAAATTCTAGAAAAGAAAACAGAAACAA
>JAWRVZ010000306.1:397502-445002 GCA_037043235.1 Rhodeus uyekii | reverse complement strand
CTGAGCATGCCCAATCTCATCTGATCTCGGAAGCCAAGCAGGAAAGGGCCTGGTTAGTACTTGGATGGGAGACTACCTGGGAATACCAGGTGCTGTAAGCATTTTTACGTTTATTATTCTTGAACAGTTTTAAAAGTACTTCTCTTAACCGTAGCTTTAGCTTACAGCCATACTATACTGAGCATGCCCGATCTCGTCTGATCTCTGAAGCCAAGCAGAAAAGGGCCTGGTTAGTACTTGGATGGGAGACTACCTGGGAATTCCAGGTGCTGTAAGCATTTTTACATTTCTTCTTTGTGAACAGTTTTAAAAGTACTACTCTTAACCCTAGCTTTCGCTTACAGCCATACTATCCTGAGCATGCCCGATCTCGTCTGATCTCGGAAGCCAAGCAGGAAAGGGCCTGGTTAGTACTTGGATGGGAGACTACCTGGGAATTCCAGGTGCTGTAAGCATTTTTAGGTTTATTCTTTGTGAACAGTTTTAAAAGTACTACTCTTAACCCTAGCTTTCGCTTACAGCCATACTATCCTGAGCATGCCCAATCTCGTCTGATCTTAGAAGCCAAGCAGGAAAGGGCCTGGTTAGTACTTGGATGGTAGACTGCCTGGAAATACCAGGTGCTGTAGGCTTTTTACATGTTTATCTTGTCTGATCTCGGAAGCCGAAAAGATCATTTTTTAAGAGTCATTTTCGCAGGCCCAGCGATCGGAATCATGTGTCACGAGTGTGGATATCGTAACACATTAGTGAGCCCATTATTGTCAATAAACATAGATCATGGTGCATGCTCCATGACATGATCTTTCTAAAACTGTCTTCACTCTTCCTCTTGATCCACGCGATTTTGTCAACAGAACTCCACCACGGAATTGGATACCCCGTAGATGGATTCGTGGAAATATCCTCTCCTGTTTAAGAAGCCAACCATGGCTTCCTGGATCAATATTGTTAAGAGGAAGGTCTCTCCCATCGATCGACTGTGCTAGCAAATTAGTCCAGGCAGATTTTACCTCTTGTGATGTGAAAACCTCCATATGTCTTCTAAGTTGCATCGCTGGTCTTGATCTTCTGCAACTGGGCTCAATCGTGATGTTACCGCAGGTATTGAAACTCTGTTGCAGGAAGGTACCCAACCCAGTTTAGACAGTCTGTGTCGAATTGATATACTTGTTCTCTCACTGGACAGATGATGAATCCTTATCAACAGATCTTTTGTCGTAAGGCCGTCCTCTCAAAAGTTATTGGCCAGGTCACATAGCCTCCTATCTTCTTCGGGCATCCACAGTTTACTTGTACTTGCCGTCACCTTTGTTGGATGCTCTGTAGACTCGGTTTGATATCTTGGCGAAACCGTTGAAGACATAGTCGATGGAATCGGTTGCCACTTCAGGTGCTGAAGACACTTCTTAATAGCGTCACAGGAACGATGATTGAAGCGTGCATTGAGCTGCAGGTAAAAATCCTTCTTCAATGAAGTTGGTGTCCAGATGTTATTGGCTCCTCCACTGGATGTCGATGGTAACAGTGCATCACTAAATTTCTTAGGGATGGGTAAGTCTTTCCACATTCAAGACACATCATTCCTTCCGTTGCTCCTGCGACCCCACTCTCGTCTTCTATGCTGTCCTCCCAAATGCCAGAGGGCTTGGGATTTCTTTTTTTATTAGAACTTTAAACCAGCATACGAACCCCAACTTGGGAGGTTACCCCTTGTTGGGAAGGCCCGGAACTTAGCTTGGTTAGGGACAGACTTATCCCCACCCTCCCCAGCGGGTGCCACGAGGGGGCGCCCGGGCCACGTAACTAAGACTTAGTCATAGTTACTCCTGCCGTTTACCTCCAATTAGAGAGAAGGATCTTATGGCTTGGCTAGCATCAGGAACCAATGGGAGAGCAGGAGGATGGTGGCGAGTCTACTATAACTAAGATGGCGGCGTGTGGCGGGAGTTTCAAAATTGTTATGGGGCGAATCTCAGACTTTCAGAAATCTTTTGTATCTTGAAAACTTTTCGTATGTAGAGCAGTAACATTTTTCGTCTTTGCTTTCGTAACTTGGATTTTTCGTAAGTTGAGCCTTTCGTATCTTGAGGTACTACAGAGTCATGCTGTTCTGCGGTGAGGTCTATTGCAGCCGTCATAACAGCACTCCGTACCCCCTGACTGGAGAAAGTGGCCATGTCATAACCTGCAGAAATAAAATGTCAAGTAAAATGTCAATTGTGACTGACAATAGGTAATGAGCTCTATCTGTTCTCCTACATACACATGGATCCATATAGGTACGTACTTCTCATGAAGGCAATTCATGTCTACTGAGATATTGGGAAGAGGGTCACCAGATGAAGAAACAAAAAAGGTTTGGCAAAACTTTTCAGGCTGAATGTTCTCAGGCCTAATTTTTGTGTAGTACAGCTGCAAGCACTGTGAAAAATGACAGCACATGTTAAAAAGAATAAACTGTATAAAAATTTAAAAAAATTTACATTCATATAGCGCTTTTCCAGAGCTCAAAACGCTTTACATAGCGCTTTACTGTCGACACGATTTACAAAACTGGATTTATTCGTTAAGTTTAAGTGTAACTTCATAAAATGCATTGGTACAAGTGTTAATATTAACGCGAATTTCGAGGATGCTCTTTGATGTGCAGGTTCATAATATAGAGTCACTGTACTAAATTCCTTATTGGTTGTATGTGCATTATTCTGTTGTGTGTACGTGCGGCCGTTGACGTACAGCGCGCTGACGGCAGTTCCGTCACCGCGATCATTTTACTTTCGGTTTCGTTCCTGCCGCCATCTTCTGCGTGTGGTAAATGTGCGTGCATGAATGTAAGTTCATTTATGTTAATATCTATCTGTTACTGTGTTATATTTACCACTTTAATGACGCAGCTGTATTCCCGATCGCTGTTATTGAGTTTATATTGTGTATATCTGTTCAGACATGTAAATATGTTCAAGTGATGCGCAGTGTATTTCACATACATATGTTTAGCGCCATTTTGCGCGATGTGGAGAACATTAATCTGTATATTGTATACTGAGGGGAATTTATGTTATTGGATGCAGACAAATTCTGATATATATATTCTATTTGTTTATTTCAGACAAAACCACATGTTTACCACATGTTACCACCTCTGTGAACTATGTAAATCATCCTTAAGAGATAAACAGTGAAACGAACTCTGTCTCCTGTCAAACCTTTCACCTAACATCTCATCATGTATAGTGTTGAATTGTATTAGAGTGACTGAAAAAGACTATATGATGGGGGCTGGCGAGAGACCACGCTCTGCCGCTGAGCAGCACGGTAGGAGGAACTGCTGCTGGGCTGCGGCTGGCTCGCAGGCCCAGTTGCCCAAAAGCGGCGGGGAAGGATTTTCCTGAACGCCACCTCCTGCTTAGCAGCCTCCTGAAACCTCTCGACGGCCATCTTGACAGCGTTGCCGAAGAGGCCAGGAGGATGAGGATATTTTTATCCTTCTATTTTAAGGTGGTTAGGTTAAGCCACAGATGCCTCTCTGTGGCCACGAGGGCTTCCATGGAACGGCCGATGGAACTGGCCGTTTCCCTAGCAGCCCTTAGAGAGAGATCGGTGGCTCTGCGCAGCTTGGCGACTGCCTCAGGGCCAATTCCCCCACCCTAATCGAGATCAGAGAGTAATTCCGCCTGGTAGGCCTGCAGCAGCGAAGAGGTGTGTAGGCATGCTGCAGCCTGACCAGCCGCGGAATACCCACATGCCCACCATGGTGGAGGTAACCCGAAGGGGTTTGGTGGGAGACACCTCGGTGTGGAGGTCCGGGAAAAATGGCAAACCCCGATGCGGAGGTTGTACCCGAGCAGGTAGGTAACGCTCATCCATTTGACTTTTAGGATGAGCGTCCCTAGGCTCAGCTGGCCACTCGAGACCGAGCCTCGCCGTTGCCCGAGTGGCAACTTCGAGCAGCTCCTCAAATGCGGGTGAGGCTGATGGCGGTTCAGCCTCATCCACGTCGATGCTGACTACATCTACCTCCAGCTCCTCAGAACTGTAGAGGTTCAGCAACGCGTCCTCACCCAGGTCGGAAGTAATCACTGCGTGGTGCGCTTCCGAATCCTGCGTGAGGGCAGACTCAGCAGATAAAGGATGAGAAAGGGCGTTGCCCGTCTCCAACCCCGCTGCTAAATCTAGCTGTGATCCCCATCAGTGCCCTCGAGCGCTGAGCGTGCATTTTCCTCACCCAAACAAGTCACACAGAGCGTGTGTGTATCACTGCCCATGATAAAACGCGGGCAGTGAAACAACGCCTGAAAGTCTGTGCATCCGCCATTTCAAAAGGTAAGTGAAAGGTAATCAACTTACAGAAAGCAAATGCAACTCAAACACACGTTAGCTTCGAGCGCTGTTGAAGACACTAAAGCAAGCTGTGGCTTCCGGGTCACGGCGTGCCCTTATACTCCTGGCTCATGACGTCACCCTCGGAGACGTGCACTCACACACCTAGTTTCATTCGTGCTTCAAGAGACAATCACGCTAAGGCGATCCCATATGCGTTCGACGCAGTGTTGAGTTCCCTCGACAGGGAAATGTAAATTATAAAATCACAGGTGGAAGGAGTCTCCAGGTTCATGTATTACATGGACTCAAGTGAACTTGAATTTCGTTCGGCAAGAGGAGAAAGTGTGAGAGTACTTTAATTTGCTGGGTCAGACGAAATGCTCGCGACAGACCGTCCTGAACTACTGGAAGGGTCTCAAGAGGTCAGTACTGTTTAACGGACATTATAAACCCTCATGCTCAAAATAGTTAATTAGTTGGAGTAGAGGCAACTACTAAGATAACTGAATTAACAAATGAGTTCAGTTTAATGAACATTTATGAGTATTTAGAGCTTTCTGTTTTGCTTTATGATTTCACAAAACTGACAATTTTTTTTAAGTAATCATTATTCTTATGAATTTTATTATGAATTCATAATTCAAATATACTAACATTTCCTGATCTCTCTCTCTTTAAGGCTCATGAAGTACATTGTCACCTCCACTAACATCCGTACAACAGATCCCGCTCTCTACAACAACTGCAAAAGCTTCATGGATCCTCTGGATGGCATACAGGCTGCTGTGTCTCAGAAGGTCAGCAAGGAGGTGACTCAAAAAAGGTAAGTTAAATATTATGTTACTCCTTTTTGATCTGTTAACTGGGAATCGCAACCGAGTTCAACATAACTATTTTTTTCTCAGCTACCATGGCTACGGCAAGGAGATGCAGCCAGGAAACTGCATTGCAATCGTGGATGTTGCCCATTCAGATTCCACTGGCGTTATTGGCAAACTTCAGGGTCCAGGAACCGTTTCAGGGTAGGCCCTCACCAAAAATGACTGTCTGCTAGTTTTATACTATGTGGAGGCCATAGTGATGCTCAAGCTCCTTCAGCGGCCTGGAGTCGTGACCAACATGACTGCAAGTGTATTTTTGTTACAGCATCCTGTCTTATTTGATTTATCAATGCTTCCCTTGTGCGGCGCCTGTCATTGAAATTGTGCAACTGTGTGTTTGTAGGTTGAGGAATGGGAAGCAAGAGTACGCAGAGAAACTGGATCATCAATAGCGGTCAAAGAGCACAAAACTGGCAGAAGTCCACTTACAGAAGAACAGGAACATGTAAGTTTATGTTCAAAGTTACTAATCTGAACAGTACATTAAATATGTGTTAGATTCGTTTCCTGGCGTGCCTCATTCCAGTCCTCTTTTTATTAACGGTTGAATGAATAAGTACTCAGCGCTGAGGGAGATAAATTGTCTCTCAACTTTATTCTTTATCTATTTGAATATATATAGAGAAATGTCTTAGGGGAGTAACAGAGTCAACCAATGAGAGAATATAGATAACATCATATAGGAATCTCAAACATGATAAGATCATATAGGAATTTCTATACATGCCAGAACCAAGTCTATATATGGTCAGTTGTCCAAGTTTTTCCATGAATACATTGGGGCCCTGCTGGCCCTTCTGTTCCTTTACAATAGAAGTGGAGATCCATCCCCATGTTCACCTAATGGTCCATATGCATATGTTGACATCTAACACAAAAACCCATTCATGTATTTTCAGTTCTGATACTACATCTGATACGAATCTTACAATATGTTATCAATTAAGTCATGCAAGACAACAGGGGCATACATACATGAGTGTGAATAATTTGTGGTGTGTGTTTTATTTCAGTGGTTTGGCCTGTACTTCAACCACATAAGACCTGTGATGTTACAAGGCAAGAGATCCAGGGGCGACGTGACAGCAGAGGGTCGGTTTTTCGCCTCAAGCACCGGGAGAACGATTTACAACCCGTGCAACGACCTAAAAAGACTCCATGACAAGTAAGTGAAGTTAAGCACATCTGTATACACACCATATATGCACATACTCTGGAATACTAATGATTCCCTCTCTTATAGATATAAAGTTGCTAAAGTGACCAGCGGTGATGTCAGAACAGCTTTTGAAACTGCTGCAAAGACCCTGCCAGAGTTAGAGAGGAATGCGGTGGCGAGTCTCTTGGGCAAAACACCTGAAACTGCCAAGAAGCACTACCGGATGAAAACACCGGGACATGCATTCCTGGCTACAGATGTGGTCAACCGGGTTGCTGGAACAACACCGTAAGTAATCTGAAATCTAACAAACAAGATGATTATTCATAACATTTCTGAATTTTTGTTTCATTGATCTTCTAGATCTGGCTGTGGTGGGTCTTCCAGACCAGAGCCAAAGATGGACAAAAGCACAGCATTTAACATGCTGGTTCAGTCTTGCCCAGTGACTCTTGAAGGGGCGCCACCTAAAAAGAAGAGCAGACAGGAACTGTGTGGCGTCCACGAGAGGCACTGCTACGCGAGCAGCTCAAGCTGATTGAACAGCATGAGTATCCACATACACGCTTTGTTACAAAAACAAAGTAGTGACACACAAATAGTGACAGAACATTTAACCACAATGGCTAATGCTTCTCATGATTTCCTTTTATAGACGTTCTTTTTATAGTTCACGAGTCGATGCCTGGATGGAGAAACAAGGGTGGACGTCTAATGTCCCACAAGCCTCTCTTATAATGAAACAGTGGAAGCCCTGCAGGACTGTTGACTCTGCTCTTGACAGCAGCTCGTTAAGCAAGATGGTCGACGCACAGCACTGGAAAGGACTCATTGTTCAGGACGTTCCAAGAAAAGGGCGTGGTGTCTTCACCGTTTTGCACAGCGGGGTTTATGTGGCATTAATGGTACGGGATCCTTGTGTTTTAAATCTGCCAGTTTAGTTTAAATAAGTTGAACCATTTTTTTCTAGAAAATACTTTAATATATGTTTAAAATACAAATGGTAGAAGCTGTACTTATTATATTAGAAAGATAGCCAAAGGATTCATTTGCTTATCGCCCGTAAAAATGCTATTAGATTAATGGTAAAATAATTGTTATATTCCTGTATTTGTAAATTTCTACTTATTTATGGTTTATTGGCATTGTTATTTAATATTGTTCTTATTGTTGTTTTTCTGCTTGATGTATGGTGACCTTGGCTGATTTGAAAGGTGCCTAAAATAAAATGTATTATTATTATATTAGTAGTTAAATCTAAAATAATTGTGATGGCTAAGGCCACACATGGCGACAGGACCCGTGTATATATATGTATATATATATATTATGTGTATGTTAAACTTGTTTTGTTTGTTACACCCTGAAATGTGTGTTGGAGGTGATGCTGACCTGTGATGCGCATCTATTAAATCTAAGAATCAGCATCAACAATCCTTAACTAGAGTGCACTCTAGTGAGGGAATAATATCACAATCACACAAGGTCGGGGTCTAACATGGTTTCTTTATTGTTTGATTATGTGTCTTACCAATATCTCTACCAGGTAGGGATGGGTAGCTCGACACCCTGTGTCGACACACGTCTCGAGTTTTCGACACACTAGTGCTTCGAAACACTGTTTCGGAGCATCGCTTTGAAATGGGGCTGTCACGTGACCTGTGTGAACGAAGCTTCGTTACCTCACTAACACGTCACGACGGACTCACAGAGCGCATAGATTGAGCCATCCCATAGTGTGTGGATGTTTTGAGTACACAAATTAATACATATAAAATGAAATTGTCCATTAAGTGTGTATATTACATGTGTATATTAAGAATGCAAAAAACATGTCAGATGGATTGCACCAGCAAAACTGTTTTTTTTCACATTGAAATTATGTTCCTGTTGCATGAAGATTAGAAAAAAAATTGTTACTCTCCTAATTGTACTTGTGCATGAATTATATTAAATATAATAATATTTAATAGTTTTTTCACATGTTGGGTGGGTGTTTGCACGTTCTGCGTGTTTGCGGTGTAGAAAAAAATATTGAGCGATAAGCGAATATACTCAAGGAAGCTTGTATGAATTAATGTATGCGAGGGGGAGTCAGATTTCGCCTGCATGTTTGATGACGAAATTGCCCAGCTGTTCAATTCAGACACAGAAGATGAGGACTTTGATGGATTTGGATGGATTGATTAAAACATAATGTGAGTGTAGCCTATTGTTAAATAGTAGAATAAAGTTCAATCAAACTTACTGTTTTGCTTCCGTTACCTTTTTTTTTTGTAGACCGTATGTTTTAGCATGGGTTAAGTACAGAAATGGACCCTGTAATTGAGACTGCGCCTTATAACCCTTTTGCTTTATGGTACGGAAAATACAGTAAATGCATTTGTAATTGTGCATTTGTTTTTTAACAATATGCATGTTTGTGTTGTTTTGTAAGGAATACACACACACAAATTTGCACAATATACAATTAAACTTATTAAATATACAAATAAACCTTCCCAAATGAACAAAACATCTGAATGACACCGTTGGTGTAGGAATTTTTATTCAGCACCAGATGGCAGAGCAGAGCAGAGCACTGTGTCAGAGCACTGTGTCAAAAGCTTCGAAGCACCAACACAGTTTCATGTAAAAGCTTCACTGCTTTAGAAGCTTCGTTTGGCACATCCCTACTACCAGGATCCATGGCTGCAGGAAAGGGTCTGTTGTCAAAAGGGCGCGGCAATTTCCTGTGGGCTTTTATACCATCCGCCTGGAATTATGGGAGGTGTAGTTGGGTGTAGGTTGGGGTTTTGCATTGTGAAAGTGTTTTTTTTTCCTGTGTATTTTGTTTATTTCCATGTATTGGTTGTAATGAATGATTTTATGTGTGAAGGTATTTAGGTATGTTTATTTGTGTATTTATTTTCCTGGTTTGGATTTGATAATTTGAATTGATTATATGTGTGGTTCTGTTTGAAGACCCCTGTAATTTAAAAGAATGGTTTGGTCCATTCTGTTAAAAGGACTCAATTGTTCTGAGTTGGGTTAATTCTGGAGAGGGATCCCTGAGGGTAACAGCTAAGACCCAGAACTCAGTGGGGTTCAAGGGGGAAGAAAAAACAGGTTTAACTCAAAACACATGGAAGACAGGGTGCACACGACTAAGAGCAGGCGGGAGTCTGAGCCGCACCACCGCTGGACTCAGGACCTTAGAGATGCGGTATGGCCCTATGAACCTAGGTGCTAATTTGCGTGCAGGCACCTTAAGAGGCAGGTCCTTAGTAGATAACCATACCCTCTGCCCACAGATATATTTGGGCGCCAGAGTCTGACGACGGTCCGCTGCCACTTTGGCACGCCCCCCTGCCCGAAGCAGGGCCTCTCTGGCTCTTTTCCGGGTCCTCCTACACCGCTGGACAAAGGCCTGGACAGAGGGAACAGCCGCTTTAGATTCCTGCGCAGAAAACAGAGGCGGCTGCTAACCAAGTGAACACTGAAAAGGGTACCAGTAGATGCTACAGGGAGTGTATTGTGTGCATATTCTGCATAGGTGAGCTACTGGCTCCAGGAGGCAGGGTTATGTGATGTCAGACAGCGAAGCATACGCTCCAAATGCTGGTTGGCCCGCTCGGACTGCCCGTTTGTCTGCGGATGGAATCCTGAGGTCAGACTGGCAGTAACCCCAATCAGACGACAGAACTCCCTCCAAAAGTGGGAAATGAACTGGGGCCCCCTGTCAGACACCACGTCCATAGGAAGACCATGATTCCTGAAGACGTGATCGACTACCACCAGAGCAGTTTCCTTTCGCAGTGGGCAGTTTGGAAAGGGGAATAAAGTGCACTGCCTTAGAAAAACGGTCAACCACCATCAATACCACGGTGTTACCATTGGAGGGGGGGGGAAGGCCAGTAACAAAATCAAGGGAAATTTGGGACCAGGGGCCGGAGGGAACGGGCAATGAATGCAGCAGACCAGCGGGAAGCTTGTTAGAAGACTTATTCTGGGCGCAAACCGAGCAGGCGGCCACGAACTGTCTGGCATCTTGGTCCATATTGGGCCACCAAAAACGTTGACGGGCAGAAGCCAATGTTCTCCGCACACCTGGATGGCAGACTAGCTTAGATGGTGACACCACTCCAGAACTGCAGCACGCAATGGCTCGGGAACAAACAACAGCAGGAACCGCCACCCCCCCACAGCGCCTCCCTGACCCGTCCCTCGACTTCCCACGATATGGCAGCCACCACGACTTCTGCAGGCAGAATAGTGTCGGGCGACGACCCATCCCTAGGGCTGTCAAAGAGACGAGTTCACTTGTGTACCTTTAGTTTATTTAGTTCACGGCTCCCATGCGTTCGTTCGTGGCTCCCTGTCACCCATGTTCCACGACCTTCACTCTGGATTATCACTTTGTGTAGTGAAGTCCCACTACGATAAAGATGTTAACTGGTTGAGGCGGCCAAATATGGATCAGATTCCGGTCAGAGAATCAGAAACGGAGAAGTGATTCTTTGTTATGAGGCATTTATTGTAATCCAGTATATTGCAGGTATGTAGCTGTAAGATTCTATGGGTGTGCGTGTGCGTGGTCTACAAAGGAAATAAAGAGAAATGATTTACAACATTAGTCTCATTGTACAAATGTCAGTTATAATAGTCATAATAAAGTCGACAGAGATACAGTATCACACTAAATAATACACATATTGCCATAATCAATAATATAAACAAATGCTCGCGCTGTAACTCGCGCTGTATCGGAGCAACACCAACGCATCTAGTGATGACTCAACAGATTAGTTCGGCAAATTACGGCCAAAAAACGGTAAAACACAAACGATATAAACATCAGAGATTACTAATGATCTTCACGGCACCTACTCGCGAATATAACCGTTTTACGTTGTTAACACCCCAGTGTCAAAATCAGTGTTGTTTAACCTAAAAACTGAAGGCAGAGAGTTTTGGCATAGAGCTCAGTCCTATCTTATATCATGCTGAGCAAAGAAGAAGCTTCTGTGTTTTACCTTCCAGAAGAAGAAAGACTATTTGTATTTTAGTATGATCAGGGCCCAGACATCCGATCCTTGTTTATCTACCATCCATAATTCAATTCAAGAATTCAATTCAATTTAAGAAAATTGTGGTGCATCCTTAGTCTAATTTCCTGCAAACAGTTAGAAAGTGTTGCTGAGATACTGGTGATATTAAAGTTCGTACTAATATAGATGTGGGTATCATCAGCATAAAAGTGGAAACCCAGCCCATATTTCCTAATAATCTACCATAGAGGAAGCATATAAATACTAAATAGTGTAAGACCAAGAACAGACCCCAGGGGAACACCATGACAGACACTACCAACATTAGATTTATTGTCATCCAAGACAACAAACTGCATACGATCAGCAATATAAGACATGAACCACTCCAGGACTGTACCAGACATACTGAGCCATGTCTGCAGTCTCTCAATCAATATAGAGTGATCAAAGCTGGCACTCAGTTCTAAAAGGACCGAGATAGTAAGGGCACCTGAGTCAGCAGAAACAAGGAGGTCGTTCATAACTCGAACCAAGGCAGTCTCAGTACTGTCCTGATCGAAACGGATCTAAAAGATTCTTTGAAGACAAGTGAGAGTTAAGTCATGACAAAACCACACGCTCAAGAACCATTGCCAAAAAAGGAAGGTTAGAGATGGGCCTGTAGTTTGATAGATCAAACAAATCATACCCAGGCTTTTTTTCTTTTAGGACTGGTGTGATGGCAGCAACCTTAAGGGCTTGGGGAACAAATCCAGAAATCAGGGAAGTGTTGACAATGTTCAAAATGAGAGGGCTGACAGGTGACAGATACTCTTTAAGAACAAAAGTTGGAATAGGGTCGAGCACACAAGTAGTTGAATTCATCTTCAAAATGAATTCTGAGATAATGTCAGTGGTGACCATTTTAAAGCAATAAAACCGATTTAACAGCATGTTAGAAGGACAAAGCTAGGGAGATACAGAGAGTAATGGACTGATAAATGTTTGATCTTTTCATAAAAAAAAAGGAATTGCTGCACAGAGGAACAGTTTGTTGACTACCTTAAACAGCTTATTTGGATTTGAAGCACCATCATTAATGACTTGAGAGTAATACTCAGTTCTAACAACTTTGAGGGCTTTGCGATACAAAACCTGAAGTTTTAAATTTCGGTTCCAGTTGCCTGTTGTTAGCTTTAGGAGCCCTAAGCTCAGTCATGAACCAGGGTGAAGATTTAAAAAATGAAACCGTGTGTTTGTGAGGAACCGCAAAATGAGAACAAGGAACACCAGCTTTTACGTAACACATTACTTTTACGTAATTGGCCTTTATTGGCGCCCAAAAACCAAGTACCTTGCAACAAGCCAAAGCCAAAGCACTAGTGATGTTACGCTCTGTATCGAGGCTTCGGAGCGTGTGCCGAGAAGTCCTGTAAGCTTTTAGTGAAGCACGTATCAAGGCATGTATCGGTTTAGACCGATGACGTCAGAGATGACGTGTGAAGCCTCGCTTCTGCCAGAGTGGTTCAGTAAGCGGTTTGAGTCTTGCCGCAAAATTTTTATTGATCTTTTTTTATTTTAAATTATCTTGCCGAACCAAATATCGGGCGACTGGAGGGTCCACTACAGTACTGGGAGAGAGAGAAAGTTATATTTGCACATCTGTACAGGCTTGCTGTCAAGTATTTATTTACCCCGGCTTCATCTGTGCCTTGTGAAAGGGTTTTTTCAAAGGCAGGAGAAATCATCTTAGCCATCTGCCTATGACCAAACAATTGATTTACATACATTTGATTTATTTATTTATCCTTTATTTATCTGGGAATATCTCAATGTGATATCATAATCTCTTCCTTCAGGGAGACCTGGTCAAAAAACGGCAGCACACATAGTTTCAGACAAATTATAAAAACACAGGCAATCCAACAATAGTTGGATATAGTTGATAGTCGCATAAATTTCAAGCCAATACATTTATTACAAAGTTATGTTAACACAATCATTATATAACACAAGAATATACCCATTATATACACAGTGTATCACACACACCACATCAGGCACATCTGTAATGTATCTGATTGTTTTATACACTTTGGCCATTAGATGGTTTTGTGAGCAAATGAGGCTTCGAGAAATTAATCATTTTGTAAACCACTTGGCTGAAAAGGTTCAATGCTTCATGAGGCTTCATCTCGCCATCACTACAAAGCACCCAGAAAACAAGCCATGATGCTAACAGAGTAAAGCTAACCCCCCACACTAAACAAAGTAACAGCTTATAAAGGGAAATATGGGCCCATGACAACACTAAAAGGGGAAAACAAAATAACTTTACATTCTACGCAATACTAAACAATTTACAATTAAACCCATCATATAGATATACCAAATAAAATAAAAACAAAGCAACATTTAATGAAATACTATAAAATATACATTTTAAGAAATCAATTTATAAAGAGAACAAATTTTCTTCCTCCCCTTGGAAATCTCAGCACATGGTAGATCCGGACGGAACCAATAACTTAAATTCTTTGTTCCTGCCCAGACTCAAATTTCTGTCACCCCAGAACTGCTTTACCTCATCACTCCTTCCTGGTCAATTTAAACTCAAAAAGAAACAAATATAAACAGTAGATGTAACGCAACTAATTTGTGTGAACAAATTAGTAACAATACAACTAAAGATGTAAGAAAATGTATGAAATGATCATAAACCGAAAATCCAAATATAAGTGAGCAAGTTCCTATGATTAGTGTTAGCATGTTTGCATCCGTGTACACGTTACCACTTTTATGTGGCCGCCACTAGGGCCATCACGGCGTTCTTCCTTGGGTGACACCACATCTAAAGTTGATGATAAAATTAAGTTATATTGATCAACAGTGTTACCTGTAGGAATGTCACTGATCACACATCATCTTTCTAAAGGTAATGACCCTCTTTTGTGATTTAAGTAGAGGAACAGACAAATTGAAACTCAAGAGCTTATGATCACTAATGCACAAAGCACTACAAACCAGGTCAAGTGTGTGACCTTTCCTATGTGTAGGAAAGTTAACATGTTGGAACAAATTAAAACAATCTAAAATATCCAAGAAATTAGCAGTATGATTACAGTTAGGATTATCAACATGAATGTTAATATCTCCATATCAGCATCAGCATTGAGCTTCAGATCAATGGTTTTGATCCCGATAACAAACAAACTATATACAGAAGAAGTTTTGCAACAATAACTACAACACATGTGGTTGCAATTATGAAGAATAGTTTTTAATAATTTTTTGCGCAAAGTCAAAAAACTGGTTCGAGCCAGCAGACAGTTAAAAAAATGGACTGGCTAGGAACGCTAGTCGCATTTTACCAAGCACCACGTCTGAACAAACCCCACGTTTACCAGAACTCTACTGGTTAATAAGTACTACAAACAAACCAAAATAAAAAACAAACCTGAAGCTGAAGAAAACTTAAACATTAACGGAAAAGACCCGCAAACCTGAGTGACTGAGTGACTAAGGGAGAGAGAAAGAGCGCTGTTATCTTCTCAGTATTCTGTGTCAGTGAGTCTGCATGTGTAGGGGAGGGGCGCTGTGACTAGCCTATCACAGAACGCAGACACAGTCAGCTACCCAATGAGGATTTTCATTCAATCCGAGCACAGATATTGATCGTATGATGGTATTACTCGTATGGTACTCGGCAAAAGTGCTTTATCCGTACCGATACTCGTTTCAGCCGAGTATCCGGTTCAACTCTAATAGAGTAGTACTGAGAGACAAGCTTTTTTTGTGATGCATCTTTCTTTTTAGTCTTATAGAGACTCTGAATGTGGGCATACTGTGCCTGCCTTTTTTGTATCTTGGTGTTAACCTTCAACGGACGCCTTTTGGCTTGAGGTTTTACTGTCCATTCAACCAGTAAGATGTTCTCCAGTACAGAGTTCAGTTTACCAGAACATTCCTCTGTATTCTTATATACGACTGAACGGAAGATATTAACTGCTGACAAGCAGACAAACTGGCTAAACTGACCGTCTGCTAGCTGTCTCACGTCACAGAGGTCAGATAAATTACAACACATAGAGAATCTTTTCACCTCTTTCACCTCATCCTATAGAGACTGTATCTGTTCCCCTGAATTGGCAAATGCAAAAAAATTCTCAAAACCGTTTAAGGGTAAAATTTGTATTGATTACACAACTACAACTAAGAACAGATATAACACAAATGAACAAATGATAAAGCTTGGGTTACTGAATATACGATTCCTTTCCTCAAAAGCACTTATTGTAAATGATATGATTACAGATCATAAACTAGATGCGCTGTGTTTGACAGAAACCTGGCTAAAACCAGATGATTACAAGATGGCGCGGATGGCAGCCTCGGTTTTTAGCTCTTCAGTGTTGTCTTGTCTTTGTTTGTTTGTTTTGCATTCTTTTCCGATTGTTTTCACCAAAAACGAACTACTGGACATTAGGGAACACACACCAGACAATATTTCTGCATTTTTTGATTATTCAGACGTTTTACTCGATATCCTCATTGGAGTCGCGACTGTCTCTTTAAACCGAGCAGCCAGACTCATGGGAGGGAGGCGAACTGGGGCACTGGTCAAACTCCGCTCGCGGGGCTTCCGCACTCCTCTTCCCAGTATTCATCTTGCTAATCTTCGCTCTCTTCCTAATAGAATGGATGAACTGCTGCTCCTCACCCGGATTAACACAAGGATTTTTTCAACTCTACTGCTCTGTGCTTCACTGAGATCTGGCTAACTGTAAACACACCGGATAATGCACTATATCTGCCGGGCTTCCAGCTGTTCCGAGCAGATCGCATCACGGAACTAACCGGGAAAACGAGAGGTGGAGGTTTGTGTTTCTACATCAACGAAAGTGTTCAGATATAACAACGCTGAAGAAGATATGCTCTCCTAATCTAGAGACTCACTTCATAAACTGTAAACCTTTCTATTCACCACGTGAGTTTGCCTCGTTTATTCTCGTGAATGTTTACATTCCTCCAGACGCGTGTGTCAGCACAACAGCTAGCTGAACAAATAGCTGAGACTGAACAAAAGTATCCATATTCTCTTTTAATCATTCTTGGGGATTTTAACAAAGCAAATCTCTCCCGTGAACTGCCAAAATACAGACAGCACATTACATGTCCCACCAGAGACAGTAATATTCTTGACCACTGCTACACCACAATAAAGAATGCATATCACTCCGTCCCACGGGCAGCTTTGGGGCTTTCTGATCACTGTGTGGTTCATCTTATACCATCCCACAGGCAGAAACTGAAACCAGCTAAACCTGCAAAAAAGACTGTAAAAAGATGGACTAATGAAGCAGAACAGGATTTAAAAGCCTGCTTTGATTGCACGGATTGCAATGTTTTTGAAGCTGATACTGTAACATCATACATCAGTTTCTGTGAGGATACACACATTCCTACCAGGACATTATCATTTCCTAATGATAAACCATGGTTTACTGGGAAACTCAAACAGCTTCGTCATAACAAAGAGGACGCTTACAGAAGGGGGGGATGGTGTTTTGTACAAACAGACCAGGAACAGACTGACAAAGGAGATAAGAGCAGCTAAAAGAAGTTATTCTGAAAAGCTGAGAAACCAGTTTTCTTCCAACAACCCTGCTGCTGTCTGGTCAGGCCTGAATAATATCACCAATTACAAGCCACCATCCCACCGACCTGCTGAGAATCAACATCTGGCGGATGAGCTAAATACTTTTTACTGCAGGTTTGAGAAACCCAATGTCACACCTCAAAACCACTCTGAACTACACTTCACACATCCTCCAACAACTCCTGCACCAACAAATCATCACAGACTCTGCTCACCCTGGAAACACCCTGTTTGAACTGTTACCGTCAGGACGGTGACTACGATCACCGGCCACTAGAACATCTAGGCACAGGAACAGTTTATTTCCATAGGCCACTTCTCTCTTGAACAATTGAATTAATAAGAGATAAAATGCTAGGCCGAGCGCAGGGAAAGAAAAACAATGCAGACGGATGTTATTGCTGACAATCTATCCCTTCTCCCACTCCATACAAAAAATCCCAGCATGTGACCACATGTACTGTACATGTTATGTATTGTTATCGTTATTTGCTATGTAAACTCATGTTGTGTTGTATATGTGCACTTGAAGCTTCAATACCAAGACAAAATCCTTGTGTGTGCAAGCACACTTGGCAATAAAGCTCTTTCTGATTCTGATTACATTACTTTAAATGAGTCCAACCCTCAAGATTACTGTTCTAATCATATGCCTCGTCTGAAAGGTCAAGGAAGAGGTGTTGCTGTAATTTATAGTAACACCATCAGTAATAATCAGTAATATTAATCAGTTACATTTTATACATTACATTTACTACTCAAAGGTCTAATTTGAAATATAATTCTTTTGAAGTGATGGTCCTTAATGTAAAATTATCTAGTGCAAGTAATAATTCCTGTTTAACTTTTATGCTGGCTATTCTATACAGGCTACCATACAGACTTTCATCAAAGAATTTGCTGATTTTCTCTCAGACTTGGTAATGTCTGCAGATAAAGTCATAATTGTCTGTGATTTTAATATCCATGTAGATAATGAAAAAGACGCATTGGCATTTAGAGACATCTTAAACTCTATTGGAGTTAAACAACATGTATCAGGACCCACTCATTCTTGTAATCATACATTAGATCTAATATTGTTGCATGGGATCAATGTTGATACTGTTCAAATTCTGCAGCAGAGCGATGACATCTCAGATCATTACTTAGTTGCGTGTAGATTACCATTAGCCAAAGTCGAAAAACTAACTCCCTGTTACAAATATGGTAGAACTATCTCTCCTAACACAAGATAGCTTTATAAATAATCTTCCTGATAATTTTCATCTACTTAACATCCCAGATAGCCTAGAAGAACTTGATGTTGCAGCAGAAACTATTAACTCTCTCTTTGAAGAAGATTAAAGAAAATGGTCCAACACCGTGGTACAACGAGCACACCCGGGCCCTCAAGAGAGCAGCCAGAAAAATGGAGCGGAGCTGGAAAAAAACTAAGCTAGAGGTTTTTTGAATTTCATGGAAAGACAGCTCTATTGCATTCAGAAAGGTCTTAAAATCAACTAGATCTGCTTACTTTTCTACCCTCTTAGGAGAAAACAAATACAACCCTAGGTATTTATATGATACAGTGACTAAAGGGAGTGCAGAATTATTAGGCAAGTTGTATTTTTGAGGATTCATTTTATTATTGAACAACAACCATGTTCTCAATGAACACAAAAAACTCATTAATATCAAAGCTGAATATTTTTGTATCAATATTTTAAGTAGTTTTTAGTTTTAGCTATTTTAGGGGGATATCTGTGTGTGCAGGTGACTATTACTGTGCATAATTATTAGGCAACTTAACAAAAAACAAATTTATACCCATTTCAATTATTTATTTTTCCAGTGAAACCAATATAACATCTCAACATTCACAAATATACATTTCTGACATTCAAAAACCAAACAAAAACAAATCCGTGACCAATATAGCCACCTTTCTTTGCAAGGACTCTCAAAAGCCTGCCATCCATGGATTCTGTCAGTGTTTTGATCTGTTCACCATCAACATTGCGTGCAGCAGCAACCACAGCCTCCCAGACACTGTTCAGAGAGGTGTACTGTTTTCCCTCCTTGTAAATCGCACATTTGATGATGGACCACAGGTTCTCAATGGGGTTCAGATCAGGTGAACAAGGAGGCCATATCATTAGATTTTCTTCTTTTATACCCTTTCTTGCCAGCCACGCTGTGGAGTACTTGGACGCGTGTGATGGAGCATTGTCCTGCATGAAAATCATGTTTTTCTTGAAGGATGCAGACTTCTTCCTGTGCCACTGCTTGAAGAAGGTGTCTTCCAGAAACTGGCAGTAGGACTGGGAGTTGAGCTTGACTCCATCCTCAACCCGAAAAGGCCCCACAAGCTCATCTTTGATGATACCAGCCCAAACCAGTACTCCACCTCCACCTTGCTGGCGTCTGAGTCGGACTGGAGCTCTCTGCCCTTTACCAATCCAGCCACGGGCCCATCCATCTGGCCCATCAAGACTCACTCTCATTTCATAAGTCCATAAAACCTTAGAAAAATCAGTCTTGAGATATTTCTTGGCCCAGTCTTGACGTTTCAGCTTGTGTGTCTTGTTCAGTGGAGGTCGACTTTCTGCCTTTCTTACCTTGGCCATGTCTCTGAGTATTGCACACCTTGTGCTTTTGGGCACTCCAGTGATGTTGCAGCTCTGAAATATGGCCAAACTGGTGGCAAGTGGCATCTTGGCAGCTGCACACTTGACTTTTCTCAGTTCACGGGCAGTTATTTTGCGCCTTGGTTTTTCCGCACGCTTCTTGCGACGCTGTTGACTATTTTGAATGAAACGCTTGATTGTTCGATGATCACGCTTCAGAAGCTTGGCTATTTTAAGACTGCTGCATCCCTCTGCAATATATCTCACTATTTTTGACTTTTCTGAGCCTGTGAAGCCCTTCTTTTGACCCATTTTGCCAAAGGAAAGGAAGTTGCCTAATAATTATGCACACCTGATATAGGGTGTTGATGTCATTAGACCACACCCCTTCTCATTACAGAGATGCACATCACCTAATATGCTTAATTGGTAGTAGGCTTTCCAGCCTATACAGCTTGGAGTAAGACAACATGCATAACGAGGATGATGTGGTCAAAATACTCATTTGCCTAATAATTCTGCACTCCCTGCAAATTAACAAGAAATAAAGCGTCAACCCCAGATGCTTTAAAACAGCATGTACTGACTTCATGGACTTCTTTACTTGCAAAATTCATAATATTAGAGAGAAAATTATAACCATGCAACCGTCTACTACAATATTCCAAAATACAGTAAATTTTAGTGTCCTTGAAGAAAAATTACACTCCTTCATTGCTTTTGGGGAGGAAGAATTGTCTAAATTCGTTAAATCATCAAAATCAACGACATGTATGCTAGACCCAATACCAACTAAGCTACTGAAAGAGATCCTTCCATAGATCATAGATCCTCTTCTTAATATTATTAATTCATCTTTGTCACTAGGATACGTACCAAAAACCTTTAAACTAGCTGTAATTAAACCGCTTATTAAAAAACCACAACTTGATCCTAAGGAATTAGGTAATTACAGGCCAATATCAAATCTACCTTTTTTTGTCAAAAATTCTAGAAAAGGCAATATCTTCACAACTATGTTCCTTTCTAGAAAAAAAAGCATCTACAAGGATTTCCAGTCAGGATTTAGACCATTATCATAGTACTGAGACTGCTCTCATTAGAGTTACAAATGATTTGCTCTTATCATCCGATCGTGGTTGTATCTCTCTGTTAGTGTTACTGGACCTTAGTGCTGCATTTGATACAATCGACCACAAAATCCTTCTAAATAGACTCGAAAACTATGTTGGCATTAGTGGAGTTGCATTAGCCTGGTTCAAATCATACTTATCTGACCGTTATCAGTTTGTAGCAGTAAATGAGATGTCATATCGATCACGGGTTCAGTATGGAGTTCCTCAAGGTTCAGTACTACGACCATTGCTTCATGTACTCTGTACATGCTTCCTTTGGGTACAATTATTAAGGAGCATGGCATTAGCTTTCACTGTTACGCTGATGATCCTCAGCTCTATATTTCTTCTCGTCCTCATGAAACGTACCAATTCACTAAATTAACAGAATGCATAACTTATATAAAAGATTGGATGACTAATAACTTTCTACTGCTTAATTCTGAAAAAACAGAGATTCTAATTATTACACCAAAAAGTTCTGCATGTAATAATCTAGACTACTGCCTAACACTCGATGGCTGTTCTGTCAAGTCTTCGTCGTCAGTTAGAAACCTGGGTCTGCTCTTTGATACCAATCTTTCATTTGAAAGCCATGTTTCTAGCATCTGGGGGGAGTAGAGCACAGTCTCTGGAGTACCCCCCGGCCTGCGAAGGGCGTTGGGGGTATGTGGCGAGCAGGGCACAAGAGTGGAGAGCGTCACAAGAGCTGGTGGCGTGATTGAGAATCAAGACACCGGTGGCTCGCAGGTGACGCTCTTGCTCAATCACGCCACATTTTCATACCCCTAGCTGTCAGGGTACTGAACTCCCTCCCGTCTCTGCCCCTTCCCTTTCTCCACTCTTCTGCCCAATGCACTTGATCTCTGAATTTTGTACGCGAGTTCACACATCTCTTAAAGGTGTACGCACGGACAGTAGATTGAGATAGCACAATGGTCACACGTTTAGCGATGTAGATTAAAGCTAGCGATTAAACCTAACCTCTAACCTAATATATCTAATACTCTATCTAATAATTAACCTCCCTCTTCCTCTAGAGTAGAAATAGTCTTCAACTCTAGAAGACTACTTCAACAGTTCAACTCTAAGACTATGTGCAAAAATTACTATAGAGAGGAGCGGCACCATCCGAGGTGGTATGAATACCATTTCTTTTCAACAGGTCAGGTCTGCTCCAAAAGCTTTTCCAATTGTCTAAGAACCCTTTGTTATTCTGCGGGCACCACTTAGACATCCAGCTATTGAGTGAGGATCATCTCCTCACTCCTGTGCATAGGAAGAGGGCCAGAGCCCTCTTTACAGTGCCTGACATCGTACTTGCGAGTTCACACACCTCTTTAATATTAGTTTTAGTGATCTCTGTCTGGCGAAGTCAGACATCATTAGCGCTGACGTGAATAACAATCTTAGAGTATTTAGGATTAGCCTTAGCCAGCACTTTCAAATTTGCTTTGACTTCAGGCGCTCCGGCTCCCAGCAAACATGTGACTATGGTGACTGGAGTCTCTATTTTCATGTTTGTAAGAAATTGTTAGGTTATAGGTTCTCTGCTGTTCCTGAAGAAACATTGCCAACCAGAATGTTTAAAAGAGCGCTCTTTGAAGCAAGACCAGACACAACAATAAAAATGAAAACAGGGTTGATTTATTCTGGTATTGCTTAACATCTTACAAAAATACACATTATATAGGGTATAGGGTCTACCACCCTCGCAGAACAGCGTGTCCAAGGTTATTTCGTGCTGACATCACATTAAACCATATTTCGGCAAACAATATTCTCACATAACAGTTGATACAAGTTAGGTTGACCTGACACAATGTAAACATGAATCAAAGCAAAAGCATAGGAGATGTCCAGAGATCAAGAACATGAAGACATGTCAAACCGTCTTGTGATCAGAATACAAGGCTACAAAATACGTCAGTTAACAGAAATACTGAGTGTCATTAACAAACAGAGGGTAAAACATGAAAACCAAATGAACGGTCAAAATGCACTTCACAAAATATCAACAGTTAATACTTGTCAATGCTTGTGAGATATAATATAGATATATAGAGAATCCTTCAATGTTCCATGCAATTGAATCACACTTTCAACAGGTTTCTCACTGGGTGCGTCACTGAGTGGAGAGAATCTATTTGATGTTCTGATCGGAACGTAACACTGGTGTTTTGACCCTCGACTATGCCGTCTCGAACAGCCGGAACTGAATGATGAACAGGGTTTGCTAAGCTAGTTGCATCCAAAGAGAGTGAGAGAAAAACGCTGTATGCATGGATAGCAGATAAATAATATAGTGCAATGTTAACGTGTTGTGATTAGGATTTAGATTGAAGCTAGTGATGTCAGATTGATAAGACAATAACAATCAATTGAAATAATCTAATATTGTCTAAGTTGTATTTAGCAGTATAAACGAACATCAAGTTAAGATCTAAACCAAAAACAAGTCTATTTGAGGCTACAAACGCAATTCACTCGAGCAGACGGGAAGCAGTTGTACAGCAGTGAAAACCAAAGAGATTATTTCTCATGTCACAGTGTACAATTGAGCTTCAACAAGAACCAATGAGGCACATTTTTTTACATCCTAACGTTAAGAGTTTATTTATTTGATACTTAGTGTGTGCTGGGTGTTGCTTGCTCTTTCTCTCACTCTCTCTCTCCCCATGCAGGTCCTAACACGGTTCAGCTGTGGGTGATTGCCTTGACGAGACAAAGTGCCTAAAACCAGGGAAGCAGCAGGGAAGAGCTTATTTTACACACGTCGCAGAACTTTGCTGTGAGCAGTGGTTCCGTGATTGGTCCGCTCTCTTGCCCCAGCCATGTAATTTAAGTTTTTTTTCTTTCCCTTTGTGAACTTATGTCTTTTTCTGTGTGTTAATTTGTTTATATATACGTTGGGAATTGTAGGAAGGAGGTTTGCCATTTTCTTTGTGAATATTTGTTTTCTTTGAACCACAGAGGTTCAATCTAAGATGTGCTTAGATCAAGACAAGCTTGACGCACTGTGTGCGGCATTGTAGAGCATTCTGGACACTGGTCAGACAACACCTTGTTAAGATGATTCATACGAAGACACACAGGACACTTGTGATGGCCAGCCATGATATCCGTTATGTTAGGGCAAGTAGAGCACATAAGCACATCCGTAGCAACTTAAGTTCTCACCTCAATCCGAAGGGAAAAGCTGTTGGTATTCGCACAGCAATGGAGACATTTGCTCTCAAGCTGGGGCAACCCAGGCTTCTGAGTCCATCTTTACTGAAGCGTTCAAACTTACAGGCAGCCAGAAGATTGAACCCTCTCCAAAGCGTTATTCTTATCAAATATCACCTTTTAAAGAGAAAATCCTAAAATTGATGCGATGACAATGGTGAAACAGCTCGTGAATATCCTGAACAACTTCAGCAGCAAGCTGCACAAAATATCATCACTTCGATTCCAATCAGGCAAGAATGTGAGAGATCAATTATGTTAATTTTTATAGCTGAATACACATGAGGTGACTTTTTTTTTAAAATATTGATTCTCGGTCAAGCACAAGGGATTTTCCACTAGGCGAGGCGAGTGAGATGGATGATGGGTCCGCGTGAGATTGTTGACGGGGGCGAGTGAGATGGATGATGTCTCCATAGTCACATCGCCACAGCCGCTTGCAGCAGCTCACGGACCGGTCCACGAATGCGCTCCGCGGCCCGGTACCATTTAATCGACGGACAGGCCGCATTTATGTATATATATATATATGTATATGTATGTGTAATACAATTTGCATTGTGGATCAAAAACAGCAGAAATACCTTGCAGAGAGGCATTTATGCTGGTAGTGAAAAAAACGCCGCACTTTTCTGATCCTAAGGAAAACATGCAGCAGGAATTGGGGGATGATATAGTTGCCGCCTACGGGTGGCGCCCTGAGTCTAAAAATTCAAAAACAGCAAACCAGGTGGGGGAAGTTGTTTGATCAATAGGTGTGAAAGAGACCTCTTTCAATGGTCTGATTCACCTATTTTAAGCAAGCAAGAATTAGAAATGTCTTTACACACAAACAAAAGTGTTTATAACAGCTTTTCACTGTATATATTATTTATCTATCTATGTGTGTGTGTGAAACAATGTAAAACAATTTGCATTGTGGACTTATATACACTCTCTCTCACACTCTGTTGATCACAGAGAAAATAAATAAATATTTAAGTGTGCGTCTTTGAGACTGTGTGTGTGTGTGTGTGTGTGTGAAAGAGAGAGAGAGAGGGAGAGCATCAACAAATATATTAACCTTATATTAAACACATTTTATAAATACACTTCCTAGCCACTCACTGTCTCTCTCACAAACACACACTCTGTTGATCACAGACAATGACCAGCAATGCATTCTGGGCTTTGTTTTAGTTCCTGAGTCAAGAGGGATTTGTAGTTTTACACTGATATTTAGGGTCAGAAGTACAGAGTGTTTAATGTAAAGAGTTTTCAAAACACACACACACACACAGACACACACACACACTAATATAGAACGAGAAAGAGGTGTATAAACTAGAGTGGTTAGTTTTAGCAAAACTAAAAACTTGCTGACAAACATTTTTCTACCTCAAGAATGGGGGTTGTGATTCTGGGTTCTGAGCTTGTCGGGCAGGCTGCTAACAAAGAGGTGTGAACTGCTTCATGCTTCAAAGTGCTGTGAGAGATCAGCTGCAACACCTTCATCTGGAGATGTGTCCTGCAAAAGAGCATGACATAACAACAGTCAGATGATAAACTCTGTCCAGTGTTGTTTCATTAAATCAACTTACAAGGAGATATAGCATGAAAAATTCAAATAACCCATTTATTTTTGTATAATGAAATGTATTGCACTTAAACAGCTGCTGTAGCCAGACCCTTCTGCTCTGCTGTCTGTTACACCTTCACATGAATGCATGTATATACACACATACAAAATCATATACTAATAAAAATAGTCATTTATGTCAGGCCTAAGTGAGTGAGTGTGTGACAGTGAGTCCTCGTGTCTGTGTGTGAGAGTTAGTGCATGTGTGTGTGTGAGAGTGAGTTAGTATTAAAAAATCTAACAAAAAGGACAATATTATCTGTATACACAAATGAGATTGAGTGTGTGTCTGTGAGACAGTGTGTGTGTGTGTGTGAACATCAACAAAAATATCCTTATATTATTTTATAAACAACTGAAGAGGCAACTAAATAAGTGACAGTATTTGTTCATACAGCGAGCTATTCCCAGTAAGCGTGGGCCACAGGCTCACGTTGATTAAGCTCCTGGTCTTTGTGCAACAATTCAAGTCAGAAGTCTGGAAGATGCTGGAAGATGAATCAAAGAAACATATGAACAATATATCGCTACTAATGTAAATATAGAGGTTAAAATTGTTAGTCATATTAACAAGTTCAATTGAATGCTTTTATACATGAATCTGTGTGTGTGTATATTTTTGTATATGTATATAAATATGTATTAATGTTATTATATGCTCATGTGTCTTATTATACAATATTTTAAAATAAACTATATTATATATATAGATAGATAGAGAGAGAGTTTACAACTCCAGTTTGAGAAATGATATATAGGCATCACAATAAAACTACAATTCCCTTGACTCCAGGACTACAACATAGCCCACAATGCATCTTTTTTTTTTTTTTAACAAAAACAAAGCGCGAACAAAACATGGCCGCCTATATTACCATAAACATATTTATGAAATGTAATTATGAACATGAAAATGTAAACAATAGGTGACTTACTTTTGCGTTTTTGGAGTTTTATGCTCGTCAATAATGCTGGTCAACGGAGCGACGATCACGAGCAGCACGGTAAGTGACAAGATTAGTTCAGAAACACTATACAGTTGTTTACGACATTAAAACCTTCCCCCGTGTTCAGATCGATTAAAGTAAAGAAGCAGCACGGCGCTAGAAACAAGTCTTTGATGCGGTTATGGATGACATTACTCATTAGCACGGAAGACTGATTACAATTCATTTGTTTGCACTACAACACGCGACAGTCCTGCACTACAGCGCCCAGAATGCATTGCGGAATGTTTATTATGGTCTGTGATCAATGTGTTTGTGTGTGAGACTCACAAATCTGAACATATTTCAGTGCCATTGTTTTGTCTCAAGAGGCACTATAATTTTTTTTTCTAGGGCATATTAACCAATAAAAGAAGAAAAGAAATTAAACAATAGGATAGATTAAAAAAAGTTAATATTCCAGTTCACACCATAAACATCAACAAGAAATAAACAATGCAACAATATGAAATGGAAACAACGTAGCAAAAAAACAAACAATTGCATTCTTGTTCATGTTGGAGGACCTGCACCAACATAGAGAAATATGAAATTTCACAGAGGGAGAGATATACTAGAGCTGCAGCGAACTAATATTAGTAGTTGAATCTAAAATAATATTAGTGCTTAATAATAGTGCTTTTTGAAATGGTGATTAATATTAGTGCTTATAATATTAGCTATTAGATGAATGGTAAAATAATTGTTATTTTACATTTAACTACTAATATAACAACTATTTTACTGCAGGTCCCTCCACATAAGCCAAAAAAGCAATTGTCCTCGTTATGAACCAATGTCATGTCCAGCTGCAAGAAAGAGGGGTGTCCTTAAGTCCAGCTCTTCCCCAGCATAAGATTTTCGCTGTGCTCCATAATCAAAGAAAAGCTCCTCATTAACTCCAATGTCCTTTAAGGAAATGAATAGAATGACTTCTGCATTGTTGTGAACGACCAGCCTTGGGCGAACGTTTGCTCTTTTAGAGGAGTGGTTTATCTGGCGCCCAAATGTTGCTGTGAGAGGGTGGCACTGGCAACTGTCTTCATGTGCATCAATGCACATGCCCACGTCTGATTTCTTCTTATAAAAGAACATGCTGCCAGGCCTCATGTCAGTGATTGTGGCGTAAATAGCCATGCCCTCTTTATGACTGACCTGCCGTCCATGGTAGTCACAGACAACCTCTCCCCGCTTGAAGGGCCTCTTGGTGAAGACCCCACGCCCTTTTCCTGGGACGTCTTGAACAATCAGTCCTTTCCAGTGCTGTGTTTCGACCATCTTCCTTAACAAGCCGCTGTTCAGAGCAGAGTCAATGGTCTTGCAGGGCTTCCACTGTTTTATTATAAGGGAAGCCTGTGGGACATTAGACGTCCACCCTTGTTTTTTCATCCAGGCATCGACTCGTGAACTGGATGGCTGACGCAGGCCAAAGTGGTCTATAAAAGCAAATCATGAGATGCATTAGCCATTGTGGTTAAATGTTCTTTCATTATTTGTGCATCTCTGACATGCAGTACATTTTTGCAACAAAACGCATTTATGGATACTCACCAAGGACATGCTGTTCACGCAGCTTGAGCTGCTCGCAGCTCGTCGTAGCAGTGCCTCTCGTGGACGCCACACAGTTCCTGCCTGCTCTTCTTTGTAGGTGGAGCCCCGTCAAGAGTCACTGGGCAGGACTGAACCAGCACGTTAAATGCTGTGCTTTCATCCACCTTAGTCTCTCGTTTGGGAGACCCACCACAGCCAGCTCTATTAGATCAATGAAGAAATAATTCAGAAATGTAGGGTAGCAACATTATGAATAATAAATAATCGTCTTGTTTGTTAGATTTCAGATTACATACTGTGTTGTTGCAGCAAGCCGGTTGACCACATCTGTAGCCAGGAATGCATGTCCCGGTGTTTTCATCCGGTAGTGCTTCTCGGCAGTTTCAGGTGTGTGGCCCAAGAGACTCGCCAATGCATTCCTCTCTACCTCTGGCAGGGTCTTTGCAGCAGTTTCAAACGATGTCCTGGCATCACCGCTGGTCACTTTAGGAAGGTTGTATCTATAAGACAGGGAATCATTAGTATTCCAGAGTATGTGTATATATGGTGTATATACAGATGTGCTTAATTTCACTTGTCATGGAGTCTTTTAAGGTCGTTGCATGGGTTGTAAATCGGTCTCCCGGTGCTTGAGGCGAAAAACCGACCCTCTGCTGTCACGTCACCCCCGGATCTCCTGCCTCGCAACATCACAGGTCGAATGTGCTTGAAGTACAGGCCAAACCACTGAAATAAAACACACACCACAAATTATACACACTCATGTATGTATGGCCCTGTTTTCTTGCATGACTTAATCGGTAACATATTTAATGTACTGTTCAGATTAGTAATTTTGAACATAAACGTACGAGTTCCTGTTCATCTGTAAGTGGCACTTCTGCCACTTGTGACGCAGCGGTTTTGTGCTCCTTGACCGCTATCGATTAACCATTTTCTCTGTGCACTCTTGCTTCCCACTCCTCAACCTACAAACACACAGTTGCACAATTTCAATGACAGGCGCCGCACAAGGGAGGCATTGGTAAATCAAATAAGACCGGTTGCTGTAACAAAAGTACACTTACAGTCATGTTGGTCACGACTCCAGGCCGCTGAAGGAGCTTGAGCATCACTAGGTCCTCCACATAGTATAAAACTAGCAGGCAGTCATTTTTGGTGAGAGCCTCCCCTGAAACGGCTCCTGGACCCTGAAGTTTGCCCATAACGCCAGTGAATTCTGAATGGGCAACATCCAAGATTACAATGCATCTCCTTGCCGTAAAAAAAAAAAAAAAATAGTTATGTTGAACTCGGTTGTGATTCCCAGTTAACAGATCAAAAAGGAGTAACATTATATTTAACTTACCTTTTTTGAGTGACCTCCTTGCTGACCTTCTTTGACATACCAGCCTGTATGCCATCCAGAGGATCCACAAAACTTTTACAGTCATCGTAGAGAGCGGGATCTGTTGTACGGATGTCAGTGCAGGTGACAATGTACTTCATGAACCTTAAAGAGAGAGATCAGGAAATGTTAGTATATTTGAACTATTAATTAAATTCATAAGAAATATGATTACTTTGAAAATGTATCAGTTTTGTGAAATCATAAAGCAAAACAGAAAGCTCTAAATACTCATAAATGTTAATTAAACTGAACTAATTTGTTAATTCAAGAGTCAATTCAGTTATCTTAGTAGTTGCCTCTACTCCAACTAATTAACGATTTTGAGCATAAGGGTTTATAGTGTCCGTTAAACAGTACTGACTTCTTGAGACCCTTCCAGTAGTTCAGGACGGTCTGTCGCGAGCATTTCGTCTGACCCAGCAAATTAAAGTACTTGCGCACTTTCTCCACTTGCCGGACAAAATTCAGGTTCGGGGCGCTTGAGTCCATGTAGTACATGAACCTGGAGACTCCTTCCACCTGTGATTTATACATTTTACATTTAAATCTACAGTGCTGAATATCAGCCAGGTTAATGTCACCACAACACACAGTTTAGGGATAAGAACCTAAACATTTCTCTTCACATTAATAACTTTATTTACTGCGTGAAAGTCTGTGTGAGTGAGTGCATGACCTTTACAGGCATCTCTCCTTTCATTTACCTCTTGCTTGCCCCTCTTGTTGCCCAAGTCAACGTTCAAATAGCGGTGGAATCCATTAAGAAGCGGGTGATCAATTGAGTGTTTCTTGTAAAGGCCCTTTCTGGTCATCTCCACACGGACGTCAGAGGTCCACTTTGGTCCCTCAGTGCTGAAATTAAATAAGTCACATGGTCAAAGGATTGTTGAATTTTGAATCGATTGTATACGTTGAAGAAAAACCATGTCCAGTCTCTGATACCTCTGATAGTACTCGCCAGAGCTATCCTCAGATGGTTCAGGAACAGGAGCAACTTCTGGCTCGTTCACACTCTCTCTGGTGCTTTGAGGAACGTAAACAATGGGCAGTGTGGGGGCAGGGAAGGCTGGAGGGATGTTTTTCACCACCAGTCCCTTTCCTTGCATCACCTCGATCAACCTAAGAAAATTCAAAAACAACAAATAGTGAATACACACACTTTATTTAATACTGATTATTGTACTGCAACAGGGAATCCTACATACTTGGGAAGAGGGTTAGCAGCTCCAAAAATGTCTTCAAGCTGCTGGTATTCCCAGAAACGTCCCTTGTGGGTAAATTCACAAATCTCCTTCTTGGCTTGTTTCTCTGCCTCAGTGCTGTTGCGCATGCAGGACTTCCTGTGATGCCCAGGAAGCGTCCGCTGCGCCTTCTTGCAGTGAGGACAGAGGAAGTAGATTCTGGTTCTGTCAGATCTGTGTGAACAAAAGGAGCACAACAATGGTTATGCTATACATATAACAGTAAATTGTGGTCCAAGGTTGACATTGCCGGGGTGGGAGTGGGAGACAAGCTCCCCACTCCTCTAGAAGTGCCCCATATGGCTTGCGTCTCTGATTGCCTCTGTCAACTAAAATCCAGCTCCTGGCCTTCGTGAGTGGCTTAGCTTCTAAGTCCGGCGGACCATGTTTTCACTGACAGGAGAAGGGGTGCAGGCGGGCCACTGGCGCCTTAAAACCAGTTGCTTCGGGCAGATGGGGCTCGTAAACCTTGGGTGGTAGCTCATCTAGGAGAAGGAAAACTCTGATCCCAAACCTCCACTGCCTTGTGGCTATACCCACTCACGGGTAAGGCTAAGGGAGTAAACCCCGACAGAAAATCTGGAGACGGAGTCCCAAAGGCGGTTTGACATTGACTTCAACGTCAGTCCGGCAACTCCTGCGATGCAGTTGGTACCAAGCTGTATCGACATTTGTTGTTCCCTTGGGTCCACCAGCTGTGTGGAGAGGGGGGGTCTGCTGCATGGGCAACAGCTGATTCTCCATTTTAGCCTGCCCAGGCTTTGTAGCTCCACTGGAGAGGACACTCCAGCGTCGTCATAAGGCGTCGGCACAACACGGGAAGCTGCAGTCTACCGGTTCTAAGCCGTAGCTCGATTGGCGTAGAGCTTGGCGCCAGGGGCCGCTTTCGACGGTGGGAGAGATCGTTATGTCTCATTGGACAGCTACCGCCCGCCTCAAGCTGGGCAGCCCCCAGTCAATAAGGTGCTGTCCCGCCATGGCCTGCTTGCTTCACTGGGTGCGTGGAGCTTAGAGAATTATCTCGACAAGCAGGCCACAAACTCTGCACCAGGCAAGATACAAAGAAGAAAGAAGACTCCAGCACTTCGTTTTGCAAGCTGGAACGTCAGGACCTTGTGTCCTGGATTCAACACTGACCTGCAGCAGGTCAACGATGCACGAAAGACTGCCGTCATTGACAGAGAACTCTCCCGATTGAATGTTGACATTGCTTGTCTTCAAGAGACCCGACTGGCTGACAGTGGTACCATCACGGAAGCCAAATACACTTTCTTCTGGCAAGGAAAGCCCTCGGATGAACCTAGACAGCACGGTGTCGGCTTCGCTGTAAAGAACACACTCGTCACCTTCATCGAGCCTCCATCATCAGGTACTGAGAGGATCCTTGCTCTTCGGCTGCAAACATCGTCAGGTCCAGTCAACATCCTTAGCGTGTACGCCCCGACCCTTTGCTCAAACCCAGAAGAAAAAGATCACTTCTACGAGGCTCTGGATCAAGCAATATCCAATATCCCCAGTACTGAGGGTCTCTACCTACTAGGAGACTTCAACGCGAGAGTGGGAGCTGATTACGAGGCATGGCCCACCTGTCTCGGCTCGCACGGAAGGGGTAAGATCAATGAAAATGGTCAGCGACTGCTGGAGATGTGCTGTTCCCACAGTCTATGTGTGACAAACACATTTTTCAAATGCAAGGAGATCCACCAGGTGTCATGGAGACACCCTCGTTCCTGCCACTGGCACCAGCTAGATCTCGTCATCACCAGGCGTGTGGAACTAGCTAGCGTCCTTCTCACCCGCAGCTACCACAGTGCCGACTGCGACACGGACCACTCCCTTGTGGCCAGCAAGGTACGAATACTACCCAAGAAACTGCACCACACCAAGAAGAAGGGACGCCCACGCATCAACATCTTCTGTGCAAGCAACCCAGAGAAGACACAGCAGTTCATCTGCAAGCTTCATGAGGCTCTCACCCAAGAGACATCTGGTGACACCATCGACTCCAAGTGGTCCCACCTCCGAAATGCTGTGTATAACTCAGCCATTAATGCCTACGGAAAGAAGGAGAGAAAAAACACCGACTGGTATGAGGCTAACTGGGAGGAGATGAAGCCCATGAGTGAGGCAAAGAGGAAAGCCCTCCTGGCTTATAAGGCTGCGCCTAGCCCTGAAACATTACAAGCCCTCAGGACTGCCAAGAAAAATGCACAGCAGACCGCCCGCCACTGCGCTAACACCTACTGGCTGAAACTCTGCAACAGTATACAAGTAGCTGCCGAAACCGGCGATGCAAGGGGCATGTATGAGGGAATTAAGAAGGCAACAGGCCCACCCACCTACAAGATTGTCCCACTCAAGTCCAAGAGTGGCGACGTCATTAAAGACCAGGGGAAGCAGCTGCAGCGCTGGGTTGAGCACTATCTTGAGTTGTATGCAACCCAAAACGTTGTTACCGACACAGCCTTAGATTCCATCCCAGACCTGCCAGTCATGGAGGATCTAGATATACCACCCACCCTGGAAGAGCTCAGAAAAGCAATCGACTGCCTTGCTTGTGGGAAGGCCCCTGGGAGTGATGGCATCCCTCCTGAAGTCCTTAAGATCGGGAAACCAGCACTACTCCAACCCCTGCACAAACTCCTCTGTCTCTGCTGGGGACAAGGACACATTCCCCAGGACATGCGAGATGCAAACATTGTAACTCTGTACAAGAACAAAGGAGACCGCAGTGATTGCAACAACTACCGAGGCATATCCATCCTCAGCATCGTTGGAAAGGCTTTTGCCCGTGTCACCCTGGCGCGCTTGCAGATCCTAGCCTCCCGCGTCTATCCAGAGTCCCAGTGTGGTTTCCGAGCAGGCCGGTCAACTGTAGACATGATCTTCTCACTACGACAGCTACAGGAGAAGTGTCGTGAGCAGCAGATGCCCCTCTACATTGCGTTCATAGACCTGACCAAGGCGTTTGTTATCATCCGTGAATTGCTCTTTGCGGACGATGCAGCCTTGACATCACACTCGGAAGATGGACTGCAGCAACTGGTATGTCGCCTCTCCCACGCCTGCAAGGAGTTCGGACTGACCATCAGTCTGAAGAAGACAAACGTAATGGCGCAGGAAGCAGACTCACCTCCCACCATTGCCATCGACGGGTACAAGCTGGAAGTCGTTGAGAACTACATATATCTCGGATCCACCATCTCCAACTCACTCTCTGTTGATACTGACGTGAACAGCCGGATTGCCAAAGCATCAGCTGTTATGGCCAGACTGAATCAGAGGGTCTGGAACAACCGCAACCTCACTGAAAAGACCAAACTGCGCGTTTACCAGGCCTGCGTGCTCAGCTCACTCCTCTACAGCAGCGAGGCATGGACTGCCTACGCGAGGCACGAGAGGAAACTCAACAGCTTCCACCTGAGATGCCTGAGGCGCATTTTGTGTATACAGTGGCAAGACAAAATGACCAACTCAGAGGTTCTGGAACGCACCGGCATGAATAGCATGTTCTCCATCCTCAGCGAGAGGCGCCTTCGCTGGCTCGGCCATGTTAGGAGAATGGATCCTGGCCGTATACCCAAGGACCTGCTGTATGGCGAGCTAGCAGAAGGTAAACGATTGACCGGAAGGCCACGTCTGCGCTACAAAGATGTCTGCAAAAAGGACATGAAGATGGCCAGTATCAACATAAACAACTGGGAGAGCTGTGCTGACGATCGGTCCGCCTGGCGTCTTGCTGTCAGACGGGGTGCTCAGAAAGCCGAGGAGGTGAGAAACACAAACCTCACTGCAAAGAGATCCAGAAGGAAGGCAAATCAAGAACAGCCTCAGCAAACATCAGCATTCACCTGCAGAAAGTGCAACAGAGACTGTCACTCCAGGATCGGACTCTTCAGCCATTCGCGAAGGTGCAGATAGACCATCAGACCTGGAAGCTACACCATCGTCTCTTGAAGACGGACGGATGCCGATAATAACAGTAAATTAAATGCTCCACTTTGTCTGTTTTGTTGTTAGTGGAGTCAGTGTAGTTTGGTTTGCACCAAACTAAGAATACAGATAAAAACCAAGAGTGAGAATGTTTCTTTTCAAAACCTCCCTGTCAACAGATTTTTGTTTTGCTTTGCTCAGTCACACATTTTATGCCTAAAAACATTCATTTTTCTTCTGGATGACTGCAGTACTGCAATACTGAAATACTTTTCTTACATAGAAGCAAATGGACAGTGTTGCCTTGTTAATTGTCTGCAAGTGGGTTAGAAAGAAACAGTTTTCTGTTTGAATTAAGATAATTTTACTTTTCCCATTGTCAGTAAACAATTTACATTAGGTAAACAACACAATATACCTTGTAAACAAGACCAAACACTCACTAAAAAGTATTCTCTGCAGACATAAACATATACTCAGATAGAAAGCACTTACACTTCAGAAGCCATTTCAGATGATTGGTAGTGATGTTACGTCTGACACTGACGCTCCGAAGCTTGCTTCAAACTCGAACGGTCCTTGCAATGAACCACTGCTTCGGAGCTTGTATCATTACGTCACTAGTCACGTGAAAATGACGTTTGAAGCAAACACACTGCTTCACTCCTGCAGTGAACCACCTGACTGCTCTGACAGCCCGATCAGTGTTGACGGGTTTCAAACCTGCCGGCTGTATTTCTTATAAAAGTGAAACCAAACCGTGGGTTGTCAAACCGTCAAACCAAACTGTTGCATTTGCGTTATTGTTGAGAGTGGATTGAGTTTATTTCAGTGTTGTATATTCAAAGCAATATATCCTCATTTATATCAGCTTTCTAAACTGTTTTTGTGTACTCCTGCATCATCTGTTCCATACGAGAGAATGTTCTCTAAAGCTGGCGAAATAGTAAAAAAAGAAAAAAGAAAAAAAAAAGAAATCGCCTTTCACCAAAGACTGGAGAAAATAATTTTTCTGAATAAAAACCATACCATTTCATGAACACTTCTAAGCCTTCTACATGTACCCAAAGCATACCCTCTGCCACATGTTTATTTATTTATTTGTATTATTAATTAAAGAACATAAAAGTACATAAAAACATGCGTCAAAGACAAAAACTTCAAAGCCCTCTGAAACATTATACAAGTAAAAAATATCAGTCCCACCTCAGCAAAGCAAGATAAAGCTTTCAGGCATGATACTGCCCTACAAAAAAACTATAGAAAACATTACAGAATTTCTATTGGATTTAATGGTTTTCATGGGAATTGTATTGGTTGTAATGGGAATTATAGTGGTCTCTACTAATGTGTATTAGTAAAAAAATATTCTGTAGCGGTTTAAATGGTAAAAGCCAATGGTTCCCGTTGGTATTTTAATAGAAACTATTAGAATTTCTGTGATGTTCCCAACTTTGTTTTAAGCTGGTCTAATCTTCTGTCCTTGTCTAAAGAAATAATTACACACACACACACACATCATGCTTAATGTTTTATTATCAAAGTGTCTCATTATCATCAGTATTGGTCAAATTCCCCAAGATAAATGAGTTTCACAGCACTAACACTGTTTCAGTTTTGATCGCCTCGGTAAACACGTAATAAACGGGCGTTAACATGTAAGCCTCCTTCCATTGGTTGTCAGCTTTGTTGCATTACATTTACTTCACCAGGAGATGGGGCTGCAATTTCTATCTGAATGAAGCTTCGAGTAATGAACCATTTTTGACACAATTGTATCAGAAAGCAGTGATGCTTCGAAACGCTTCATTTGGCCATCACTAATGATTGGTAGATAATCAGTGATTTCTAGAAAATATTCTGAAAACCAGTTGGTTATAGTCAACAGCAAACGATGCTCTCCAGATGAGACTGTGGAACAGGTTGGCAAAGACTGAAGATTGTGTGGAGCTTATATACCTGAGTTCCTTCCAAACAACCAATCAGGTCTTTGCATTCTGCAGCCCCCAGTTTCCAGGTGTTGATAGGACATTTAGGTTGCATTAGAGAGATTGTATTCTTGTTCTTTTTGTATTTGTATTATTGTATTCTTGTTCTCGTCCTATGGGCCCATTGACCTATTTTCCATATTTTAATCAATAATCTCAATGGCCCATTAAGTGATCATGCAGTGATTATCACATTCAAACTGACCTAACTCACTGAAATGTTTAAATGAAAACCATACCTTTAACTGCAAATTGCCCTCTGAATGTATAAAATCTTAAATGTGGCATTTTTAACTGCATGTTACAGTATTTATCTGAACGTCAATTAATAACAATTGATAATAAATTGATGATAAATTAATAATAACAACTGATATATTAATACTGATATTAAATTTATAGAATATTTACATTGTTACATTTTTTTGTTCTGATTAAAAATCAGTTGTTTAGTTTCATACATGAATCATGATGGCAAGATGCAAGATTAATGCGTGTGTGTGTGTGCGCGTGCGTGTGTAATATATATTATAAGCTATATATATTTATATATATATATATATAAGTGTACATTTTCACTGAACTGCATTTCTCAATATGTATATGTATTATGTATTAAATACATATATATATAGTGTGTGTGTATATATACATATATATATATATATATATATACACATACATATATGTGTGTATATGTATATACACGTATATATATATATATATATATATACACACATATACATAATATACACACATCTATATATATATATATATATATATATATATATATATATATATATATATATATATATATATATGTGTGTATGTTACGCCCCGTGGCTCAAAAGGGACGCAACAAAGCTGGGACACGAGAAAGCCAATGTTTTAAAGTAATTTATTTAATTAAGTTAACGAAACTCAATACAAAAACAGTGAAATGTAGCATTCAGTTATCAGTAATGTCATGCAGGGTGAATGAATGAAAGTGTAATGTGCAGTAATGTAAAAGTGTCGTGAAACCAAAAGCATAACCAAACAAATCAAAGCATGTTGGCCGCGCTCTGCCATCAGTCTTGCTTCCTTTTGACCAAGAGAAAGGGAAGTTGGCCACAGGTGTCACCGATGCAATCATCACAGGTAGGTGGAGTCACCCAGTAATGAGGGAGTAGCTTACTGATGACAGGAGTCGTCACACTCCCCCCCTTAAGACAGGGATCTTGAAAAGAATCCCTGCAAACAAGCAAGACAATTAAGCCAACAATGTACAAATTACACAAAAAAAATAATAATAATAAAAGTGCACCTGCCACAACATTTACAAATCCTCGGATATGCTGAATATCAAGGCAATAGGTTTGAAGAAACAAAGACCAACGTATCAGCCTTTGGTTTGGGCAATGTAGCGAGTTCAAAAACGTCAAGGGATTATGGTCGGTATAAACCACAACAGGCTGACTTGAGCCAACATAGATGTCAAAATGTTGCAGTGCCCAAATCAATGCCAAAAGCCTCATTTTCCACCACAGAATAACTCAACTGATATGCATTAAATTTCCTTGTGAAAAAACAACAACTGACAAGACAAACCAATCCTTGCTCCTCTGCCTTTTGGAGGACATCACCTGCAAAGAAAATGACATTTCAAAGCAAGGAGCAGCAAAGACAGAAGATGAACAAAGATTTAGCATTGTCTGTAATGTAGCATTGAACGGCTTGAATTTCTGCAATCTGGACCAATCTGGACACGAAGAAACAGTACAGCAATTCTCTTGCATACATTTGATTTCTGCTTTCCTCGAATCTCGTTTTTCTGATGTCACACGACAACGCTGTTTAATAGGGGAAACATTTCCCACATCAATATCGTGCTCAACCCAATCCATTCGAAATGGCCAATCGCCAAATAACTCAGGGTCACAATCTGCCGAAATTGAATACAACAGAGCCAATTTCAACATTTGATTTGACTTACTGGTTACCTTGCGAACATGACATGATTTAATATAGGCCGAAATGTCACGCTTTAAATATGGCCAAAAAAAATATTGCAAAACGCGATCATACGTTTTTCGTACCCCAGCATGAACTGACTTTTGATGTGTACGTTCCAACACAGCTTGGCGAAACTTTGTAGGACCCACAATCTGAACAATAGGATCTCCAACAAAAGTCTCACCATGAGGACTCCTTTTCCTCAACAACAAACCATTCTGTAAGAAGTAGCCTCTAGCCATATCTGGTACGTCACTGTCCTCAATTACAGAAGTAATCAGCTCAATCAAGGAGGAATCAGAGCGCTGTTCCTTAAACAGTTCATCTACAGATAGAAGAAAAGATAGAACAGATAAATCAGGTATGGACAAAAGAGTACGTGATGTCTTCAACTCTTTCTCTTGAGAGTCCAAGCACTCCACATCTCTAGTCATAGCACGAGTTACAACACCAACAGAATTCATGGACATTTTTTGTTGAAATTGTTCTCCCGTAGATGAAACCACAGGGGATGGTGTTTTGTTTGCCCACACACGATCTCTTGCCAAGTTATTTCCCAAAATTAGGTGAACTCCCTCAATTGGTAACGCACGACGCAATCCCAGTACCACTTCGCCAGTCACTAGATCAGAGTCAAGAATGATTTTATGCAAAGGAACTGTTAACGTATTTAAACCCATTCCTCGAACTAAAAGACTTTCACCTGTCTCAGATTGTGTTGAAAAAGGCAAAATGGATTCTAAAATGAAAGAATCCATGGCTCCTGTATCTCGCAAAATTTTTATAGGAACTTCCACGCCGCCAGACAATGACACTCGTCCCTCTGTAATGAAAGGAGCATAAGAGGACAAACAATCATTAAACCATTGAATCTCATTGGTCTCAGTATCACTTGAGTAGATCGAATTTGCAAGTGCAACAGAATGAAATGTATCCATATCAAAACGCTTGTTTTTTTCTCGAAGTAAGGGGCAGTCTGCTTTCCAATGTCCTTTTCCTCGACAGTAGTTACAGATATCAGACTGGTCAAAAGTGCTCAAAGAACCACGACCACTATAACGATTCACTCTCGCTTCACGCATTTTCCAATCAACGGTAGTATTTTTGTGAGTGAGCACATACTCATCAGCCAACGACGCTGCCTGCTCCGGAGACTGAACCTTATGTTCGCTGATGTATGTCGCCAGTTGATCAGAAACAGAATTTTTAAATTGTTCAATTATGATCAATTCAAGCAGATTCTCAAATGTGCTAGCGTCAAGCGAGGCACACCAGCGTGTTACATGCCGCCTTAAATCTCGCACAAACTCTAAATGCGTTTGTCCCCGAACCATTTCACATGACCTAAAGCGTTGTCGATACGTTTCTGGTACACACTCATATGCTTTCAACACTGCAGATTTAACCGCGTCATAATCCTTACTCTCCTCTACTGTTAGAGCAGAAAAAGCTAATTGTGCTTTACCAACTAATACAGTGTGTATTAACAAAACACAGTCTGTTTTAGACCAACCTTGTATCTCAGCAACACGTTCAAGCATAGTAAAAAAAAACGTCTGGGTCAACCTCATTAAATTTAGGGACAAGTTTTAGACTTTTATGTAGCGAAAAATTCCCATATGCACCAACAGTTGCACCACTGCCATCAATTTTTCCTTCATTAATGAGTCTTAATTTGAAGTATTCCAAGTCCACCTTTGCCTTTTCTAATTCAAATCTATCCTGCTCAGACTTCTGCTTTATCTTTTCATGCTCCATTTGTAACAACAGCAACTCCTTTTGTTGATCAAAAGTTAAAGCAGACTGTACACTCAAATGCTCATCCATTTCACTCATCTCAGCTGACAAAATTCCCTTGTCAATCAATTTGTTTTTCAACTCAGTTTTAATAGAACATTCTTTTATTCTCCTATCGCTAAGTTTTATTTCATAATATGCAGCGATTTCTAAGAGCTGATCTTTTGTACATTTATCTATCAAAACCTGTGAAGGTGATTCAACAAATTTCTCGACATTAGCCATAAGCAAACAAACCACCGACTGAAAGTAACCCACATGTGCAATCAAAAACCTGGAATTTTAACCCACTATCTAACTCTTTAGAATAAGTCTAACTACCTACCTCAACCCTAGTCTTCATGTGGTATGGCGGGGGGAATTAAGCACATAAACCCAATGGGTGGAACTGCAACTAGTTAAACCAGCGACAATTCTCAACACCATGGAAGTGCTCCCAAGACAACTGCTTTACCCGCTTTCACCACAACACTACAAAAACAAAAAACCTGATAGGTCTCAAAGGAAACACATCGCTTATCCTAACAGGGAAAAAATTCCAAGTCAAAAACAATATTGCACAAAAGGTGACTTACCAGTCTGTGTATCCAAACAATTAGGCTACCGAAGAACTGCACCAAATGCTTTCCGGTGTCCCAAAGCACTGCACTGTCACAACGCAAGACGACGAACCAAACAAACTCAACTAATTCCAAATTACAAACAAACTATGAGTAGCTTACTGATGACAGGAGTCGTCACAGTATATATATATATATATATATATATATATATATATATTATATACACATATACATTATATATATATATATATATACATATATATTATATACACATATACATATATATATATATATACACATATACAAATATATATATACACATATATATTATATGCATATATACATATATATATATTATATACACATATACAAATATATATATACACATATATATTATATGCATATATACATATATATATATTATATACATATATATACATATATTATATACACATATATACATATATATACACATATACACATATATATTATATACACATATACACATATATATCATATACACATATACATATATACATTATATACACATATACACATATACACATATTATATACACACACACACATATATATATATATGGTATCAAACAAATGGTATCCGGTCTGGCTATGAGGCTGGACACGGTGCTGAGGACCAGAAATGAACTTGATTGGATTGAACTGACTGATTATGATCCGGACAAAATTACCGATCAACGAATGGATTATTAAAAAGGAGTTGTATTTTTGCCCCTATCTCTCGTTGGGAAGCCAGCATGATGACAGCCTGTTCTCCCTTATCCTCCTTCAGGGACAAAGCCACAGAACTGTTCTCATAACATCTGATGCTGTGACTACTCTTCCTCTCACCCGTCTGCGTGTCATGCCTCTATCTGTTCTTATCTATTTCCTTCCCCAATCTCCAACGAAAAAAATCCCTATGTGTGTGTGTTAAATTGCAGTATTATGTTCTTATGTGAAGGCTTGCTAATTTTGCATTCTTGTATTTCTTGTTTTCCTGGAGAAAAAAACGGCGCATGCTCTGCTGCGAAGACACGTCTGTGAAAACAAATTTCCCGTTAAGGGACAATAAAATTCTATCTATCTATATATATATATATATATATATATATATATATATATATATATATATATATATATATATATATTATATACACATATACATATATATATATATATATATATATATCTATATATATATATATATATATATATATATATATATATATATATACATATATATATATATATATATATATACATATATATATATATATATATATTATATACACATATATATTATATACACATATATATATTATATACACATATACATATATATACACACATATATTATATACACATATACATATATATATATATTATATACACATATATGTACATATTATATACATATATACATATATTATATACACATATATATATATATATATATATATATATATATATATATATATATATATATATATATATATATACATTATATACACATATATATTATATACACATATACATATATATACAGTAATACCTCGGTTTACGAGCGACTTGGTATACGAGCAAATCGGTGTACGAGCATTGTATCGGTGCACGAGAAAAAATTTCCCTCACCCATGCGCAGTTTGTGTGCATCCTTGTGTGCATTTTTACATGAAATATCCTAATGACAGCCTCTCATAACACAGTCAGGAGGTTCCAACCTCTTTATAACAGCTTAACTCATTCATTGGCTGCATCATTCATTACAGTGACACTTTTATAAGTGATTTACAGAAGTTTTTACCTCGTATTTCAACATTAATTAATTGTGATCGCTATTGTTCACTTAGTGAAACGGTTTAAGCCAAATAATAAACAAAGTAATAGGGTTTGACAAACCATATTTTTATACAAACAACATACAAGCCTCTCCTACAAATGAGCACTGTTTTCATGTTCATCAGACCTGCCGTTTCTCTGCAGTATCGGCAAAAGCGCAAGGAGTAAAATCTGACTCTACCCCATGAGCGGGGCTCGTTTTAACAGACAGCGGGTTAGTTGTAACACCACGTTATCCAATGCAAGTTCATTCACATATTTTTATTTGTTTAAAGTTGCGTCTTGATGATCATAAGCATAACTTCTGAATTAAATATATTTTTTTCCTTTGTTCAAAACACAACAAATGTAAAAAATAATTTAATGACATGAAAAGCGTTTTAATAGGTTAATACAATGCAAAATATATGATTATTGATGCAACTTGTTCAATGCGGTGTAGTGTTACAACTAACCCCGCTGTCTTGTTTACTTCAGGACCGGATAGCAGCCACTATGTGTTTTTCACGTCTTTCAAAATGGTACCATCTTTTAGCCAAGAAGATGGTAATCATAACAATATAAGATTAGACTAACAATCTTTCACACATTCTTTGAAAATCAAAAAACAACTACTATAACAAAAAATATTTACATGCTGTCAAAAGAGTTTTTCCTGTGGTTCTCATCCAAACTTCGATGAAATTTCTCGAAAAATGGCCATTTGTTCTTTCGTTCGAGGCTCCCGCGATTTCGTTCGTTCAAGGCTCCCGCGATTTCGTTAGTTCAAGGCTCCCGCGAATTCGTTCTCTCGCGGCTCCCGCGAATTCGTTCTCTCCCGGCTCCCGCGAATTCTTCTCTCCCTCCCGCGAATTTGTTTGTTTGCAGCTCCCGTGAATTCGCTCCCATGTTCCACGTCTTTAACTCTGGATTATCACTTCGTTTGGTTTCTGCACTATTATAATAAATTCACTCATTTGCTTTCATCCTTGCTTTCCCCTCTCCCCCCTCCTCTGTCTCCTCCAAGCAGGCTGCTCAAACCTGAAGTGCATTACAGTAAATTGTCAAGTATTTTTAGAGTTTAATTGTCAATTATTAATTTGTATTTATATGAGATCTTAATGGTTACAATTTTAACTGTAATTAATAGGGTAAAACCAAAACAAAATATTTTAAAATGGGCATTTGTGGTCATGTGGCACGAATTAATTGATTTTTAGTGCATTCTTATGGGGAATTTTGTTTTGGTTTACGAGCTCGCTCTTGGAATGAATTAAACTCGTAAACCGAGGTATTACTGTATATATATATATATTACACATATACACATATATTATATACATATATATATATATATATATATATATATATTATATACATATATACATATATATTATATACACATATACATTATATATATATATAATATACATATATACATATATATACACATATATATTATATACACATATACATATATACATTATATACACATACACACACACATATATATATATATATATACACATACACATATACATATATACACGTACATATTATATACATATATATATTATATACATATATACATAATCCCAGGGTGCGTGAAGTGGAATGTGAAACACGGAACAGCAGACCGGACACGAAGACACGCTGACGCTGACGCTGATGCTGGAGACAGGAACACGGGAACACTGGAGCGGTCGACGAGGAACATGAAGAAACAACGACTCGACAACAGGTGGGGGGTGAGAGAACACTAAATAGGCACAGGAGATGGGTATCAGGTGATTGTGATGATGGCAGTGGCGGTGATCAGTAACCACGCCTCCCACACTCACGCATACACAGGCAGTAAATAGGAGACAATGAATCTGCGAACCGTGACAGTACCCCCCCCCCCCCTTAGGAGCGTCTCTCGACGCTCCCAGGGGCACTTACCTGTCGATTGTAGTCATCGATAAGGGAGTGATCCAGTATGTCTCTAGCAGGTACCCAACTTCTCTCCTCCGGGCCGTAACCTTCCCAGTCCACCAAGTACTGGAACCCGCGTCCCCTCCGTCTCGAGTCCAGAATACGGTTTACCGAATAGGTTGGTTCCCCGTCTACGAGGCGCGGCGGTGGGAGAACCGGGGTAGGCGGATTAATGCCAGAAAGAATAACGGGTTTAATTTTGGAGATATGAAAGGCGGCATGAATCCTCCCGTACGCAGGAGGCAATTTGAGGCGGACTGTCACCGGACTAATGATTTTGGTGACAGGGATCGGGCCAATGAATTTGGGGGCAAGTTTATTACATACGGAGCGGAGAGGAATATCCTTGGAAGAAAGCCACACTTTTTGACCCACGACGTAGACGGGAGGCTTTGACCGGTGGCGATCGGCCTGGGCCTTGGTGCGCGCTCCCACCTGCAGTAGAGTCTCGCGGGCTCTACTCCAAGTGCGACGACACCTCTGGATAAAGGCGTGGGCGGAGGGGACCGCGACTTCGGATTCCAGACTGGGAAAGATATGTGGCTGGTACCCTAGACTACACTTGAACGGCGAAAGGCCCGTAGAAGACACTGGTAACGACTGACCCCTCTAACCAATGACGCCACTCTTCCAAAGCTAGCTTGACTGCCAACAACTCCCGGTTACCAATGTCGTAATTGCGTTCTGCTGGGGACAAACAATGGGAAAAAAACGCGCAGGGGTGCATCTTGTCATCCGAGGGAGAGCGCTGGGAGAGAACCGCACCTACCCCCACCTCTGAAGCGTCGACCTCCACCACGAACTGACGTGTGGGATCAGGGGCGATCAGGATGGGAGCCGAAACGAAGCGGCTCTTGAGTTTGGAGAACGCTGCTTCGGCGGCGTCGCACCACCTGAACGTCATTCTGGGGGAGGTCAAGGCTGTCAGAGGAGCGGCTAGTTGGCTGAAGTTGCGGATGAAATGTCGATAGAAGTTGGCGAACCCCAGGAACCTCAACAGGGCCTTGCGAGAGTCCGGGGTTGGCCACTCTATCACAGCCTTAACCTTGTCGGGGTCCATGCACACTCCCTCTGATGAGATGATGTAACCTAGGAAAGGAACAGACTGTGCATGAAAAACGCATTTCTCCGCCTTGACAAAAAGCCCATTCTGAAGTAACCGTTGGAGCACTCGTCGGACGTGTTGAACATGTTCCTGGAGAGACGAGGAAAATATCAGTATGTCATCCAGGTAAACATACGTGAACTGATCGATCATGTCTCTCAACACGTCATTGACGAGTGCTTGGAAGACCGCTGGGGACAGCCCAAAAGGCATGACCAAGTATTCAAAATGGCCCCTAGGGGTATTAAATGCTGTCTTCCATTCATCCCCCTCTCTTATGCGAACCAAATGATAAGCGTTTCTTAAATCCAACTTTGTGAAGACGGATGCTCCCTGCAACCTCTCGAAGGCCGAAGACATCAACGGTAAAGGATAGGTATTCTTCACCGTGATGTTGTTCAAGCCCCGGTAGTCAATGCAAGGTCGCAGAGATCCATCCTTCTTCCCCACAAAAAAGAATCCCGCCCCCGCTGGAGAAGAAGAGGGGCGGATGAACCCGGTAGCCAAAGAATCAGAAATATATTTCTCCATGGCCTCCCTTTCAGGAGTGGAAAGCGAGTATAACTTGCCCTTAGGCGGAGACATACCTGGCAGGATATCTATAGCACAGTCGTAGGGACGGTGCGGAGGAAGAGAAGCAGCCCGAGACTTACTGAACGCTTCCTTCAGGTCGAGGTACTCCGAGGGCACGTTAGACAGATTCATCGGCTCCTCCTGCAACACAGAACTAGACACAGACGGACATGCAGACACAAGACAAGAGGCATGGCACTGATCACTCCAGTTCAGGATGTTATTGTGTCCCCAGTCAACCCTGGGATTGTGCTTAGTTGGGATTGTGCCCGTCAGTAGCCCCCTCCTTACTGGCGGGCGCGGGCTTTTACCGGGCACTGGTTGATGAAATGCCCCTCCCCAGCACAGTAAATGCAGAGCCCCAGGGCTCTGCGACGTTCTCTCTCCTCCCGGGAAAGCCAAGCTCGACCGACCTGCATGGGTTCATGATCGGGAATGGGGCCGGGATGTGGAACGGAGGGTGTCGTCGAGGACCCTGGACCTACGGCTGGAGTGGGTCGGAACTTTGTGCGCTCCAACCGAGCGTCCACTCGCAGCGCTAGCTCGATGAGCCCGTTGAGTCGTGGGGGTAGGTCCAGGGCATAGATCTCACGTTGGACACGATCAACCAACCCATGCAGGAACCTGTCCCACTGCGCTTCCTCGTTCCACTTGCAGTTGGCCGCGAGCGTGCGAAACTCGATAGAATATTCCGAGACCGACCGGTCTCCCTGCTTGAGGTCCGCGAGTCTCCGAGCTGCCTCACGGCCGACTGCAGACCGGTCGAAAACTCTCTTCATCTCCTCGGAGAAGGCCTGGAACGAGGAGCAGCACGGGTCTTGATTCTCCCACACCGCCGTTCCCCATTTAGCTGCCCATCCCGAGAGCAGCGTGATGACGAGGGCTACCTTAGCCTGCTCGGTAGCGTAAGTCTGAGGTTGGAGTGAGAAAAACACGGAACACTTGGTAATGAAAGACCT
>JAWRVZ010000306.1:387502-392502 GCA_037043235.1 Rhodeus uyekii | reverse complement strand
GATTTGCAAGTCCTTTCGTGCTTAAAGCAAAAGCAATCTTCCAAGAGTTGTGCCGCATGAAAGTCGACTGGGATGAGGACTTACCGTTAGACATGGCTGCGCAGTGGCGCAGATGGTTAAATGACTTACCTCTGTTGTCAGCACTGGCAATTCCAAGGTGTCTTAGACCAATATCTACTAGTTGCTTGTCAGCTACCCAGCTCCATCACTTTTCTGATGCTTCAGAACTGGCGTACGGTGCTGTTTCATACATCAGGATTGGGGATACTTGCAGGCTGGTTATGTCAAAGGCCAGACTTGCGCCAATCAAGTCAGTTAGTATACCCCGACTGGAACTACTAGCAGCGGTAGTTGCTACAGAGCTGGATCAGCATATCAAACACCACTTAGAGATTCCAATTGAAAGGACTTTCTTTTGGACTGACAGTACTATCGTACTCCAATACATCCACAACAAGGACTGTCGTTTCAAGACATTCGTTGCCAACCGTATTTCAAAAATACATGAGCGTTCGGAACCATGCCAATGGCAACACATTGACTCTGCTACTAACCCTGCAGATGATGTCTCTCGAGGAATGAATATACAAGAGATTTTGTCAAGTGAACGATGGGTTTCTGGTCCTCACTTTCTACAACTTGAGGAGGAACACTGGCCTGCTCATCCTATCATAAATGATTTACCAGAGGAAGCAGAGATTAAAAGAGCCAAAGAAGTCTATGCAGTCAGCGTAGAATCAAACCAAGTGATGAAAAATGCAGTGGACAGACTGCTGGAGCGATATTCTAATTGGCATCGGTTGAAAAGGGCTACTGCTATCCTGTTGCGTGTCAAGTCTTTGTTACGCAAGAAAGCAAGTGTTCATCTTTCCAACCCCATCACTGTTTGTGAGCTCCAACAAGCAGAGTTAGCCATTCTTAAATACATACAAACTGTATCTTTTGGATCTTCACAAGCCAAACCTAGTTTTCTTCTCAAGCTTAAACCCTTTGAGGACGAAAACAACCAACTCCTTCGTGTGGGAGGCAGACTAACAAATGCCCCAATTCCCTTTGAGGCTAAACATCCAGTGATCCTACCCAACAATCATCACGTCACCCAGCTGATTATCAGACACTACCATCTTCGCTTGGGTCATGCAGGTCCAGAGCGAGTACTTGCAGAAATTCGTCAACGTTTCTGGATTCTAAAAGGACGTGCTGTCATTAACCAAACACTCAAGTCATGTCTACAGTGTCGCAAATTAAGAGCTAAGCCACAAATTCAGCAAATGGCAGACTTACCTGACTGTAGAGTGACACCAAGTGAGCCTCCATTCACTCGTGTGGGCATAGATTACTTCGGGCCATTCTTGGTTAAGAAGGTACGCAGTGAGCTCAAGAGATATGGATGTTTGTTTACATGTCTTGCTACAAGAGCCATCCACTTGGAAGTTGCGCACACCCTAGAGACTGACTCCTTCCTCAATGCCTTACAGCGGTTTATCGCTAGGAGAGGCCCACCAACAGAAGTACGCTCGGATAACGGGACTAATTTTGTCGGTGGATTAAGAGAGTTGCGGAAAGCCATTAGTGAATGGAATCAACAAAAAATTTCTGATTACCTGCTGCAGAACAATGTAAAATGGATCTTTAATCCACCTGCCGCTTCCCACATGGGTGGTGTTTGGGAGCGACAAATTCGCACCGTTCGTTCCATTCTAAACACTGTCCTATCGCAGCAAGCACCAGATGATGAGGGACTGGTAACGCTGTTTTGCTGCATTGAGTCTATTGTCAATGGTAGACCAATCACTAAACTCTCAGACGATCCTTCAGATCCTCTACCACTCACACCAAATCATCTGTTGTTACTTCGTGCTGGTCCAACCCTACCTCCGGGAGCCTTTGTAAAACAAGACCTTTACAGACGCAGATGGCGCCAGGTGCAATATCTGGCAGATGTCTTCTGGTGTAGATGGCTCAAGGAGTATTTACCAGCATTACAACAACGTCAAAAATGGTTACAGCCAAGGCAGAATCTTCGAATAGGAGATCTTGTGCTTATTCTGCATGAAAACACGCCACGCAATCACTGGCCACTAGGTCTGATTACTCAAGTCTATCCAGGCGCGGATGGACTTGTGCGTACTGTGGAAGTGAAAACGAAGACAGGAATCTTCAACCGTCCTGCAAATAAAATCTGCCTCCTGGAAGCCAGTTTTCTCAGTTGATTCTTCTCAGCTGAATTACCTAAATTGAGACATCACCCTTCTTTTGTTTGAATGACCTGTTTGGGTCATTGGGCCCGGGATGTTGGGTGCTGCCCCTTTAAGGACGCTAATTCGGTTGCCATGGTGGTCAACGCACAACAAAACAAACCCACTGAGAGAAAGCAATGTTGTCATGTTAAACCTCGCTAAACCTTTACTATATTTACAGTTAAAAATTACAATTTAAACTTTATATTCCCAGCGTGGTGAGTAATTAATGTTGTTTAAGTAAATTAATAATTTCTGATGTCATACTGTATATAGATCGCTATTTGAAATTAGCGCCTAAACGGCTCATATTGTACGCTTGTTTTTATGTTTGTGTAGCTGTTTACTGTGTTTTTACGTTGCTTGTTAAAATGTTAATGCAGTATATGTTACATTTATTTGATAAACATAAGTTTAGTATGCGTTTGTGACAGATAATGTTTGATGTAAATAATACTAATTGTAGATTGTTTTTATTGTTTTTATATATCTATATATATCTATATATATATATATCTATATATATTGTTTATATATATATATTTATTATATGCATATATATATATATATATATTATATACATATATATATATATACATATATATACATATATATACATATACATATATATACATATATATATATTATATGCATATATATATTATATACATATTATATATATATATATATATTTATTATATTATGCATATATATATATATATATATATATATGCATATAATAAATATATATATATATATATATATATATATATATATATATATATATATATATATATATATATTATATACGTATATATACATATTTTGACCACACATATGCACGTATATACATACACACACCAACAAATACTCAACAAAATCTAACTACAACAACGACCAAATGTGTATATTGTGAGTTCTGCACAAGAGGAATAAAGGACAAAATCAAAATCCAACTTAATGTTATCTTTTCCTGGGTAACAATATATATATTGCAATATATACAGTGCATACATATAGAGAATTGAAATTCCGTTACTCTCAGACCCAAGGCGAATACAGTTAACAACAACAATAATTTAACAGTAACAGTAACAACAACAACAACAACAACAGAAGATGAAGATAAAATACAATAAAATTAAACTAGATGGATAAAGTGAGTTATGGAGGTAAAGTGGCGATGGCAAATAGTGCAAACAATAGTAAATAGTAATAGTGCAAATTACAAATTAAGGCAGTGCAAATGTAATAGGAGAGAAATGCAAGGACAACATAATGAGGTGGATGAATAAGAGAATAACTGATGGTGGGTAGGGGGTGGGGGGGGGGGGGGGATTCAGAGATCAGGTCCTTGGTGCAGAAGAGGGGAGAGGTGGCAGAGTCGGGAGAGAGTTCAATGCCCTGACAGCTTGGGGTATGAAGCTGTCCTTCAGTCTGTTGGTCCGTGCCTGGAGACTGCGTAGTCTCCTCCCTGATGGCAGCAGACTGAAGAGGCTGTGGGATGGGTGGGTGGGGTCCCTAGCAATAGCAAGGGCTTTTCGGGAGAGGCGGGTGTTATAGATGTCCTGGAGGGGTGGGAGAGAGACACCAACGATCTTCTCAGCTGCTCTCACTATGCGCTGCAGTGCCTTGCGGCAGGATGCGTTGCAGGCGCCGTACCACACAGTGATGCAGCTGGTCAGAATGCTCTCGATGGTGCCTCTGTAGAAGGTGCGCATGATGGGGGCTGAGGCTCCGGCTCTTCTCAGCTTACGGAGGAAGTATAGTCGCTGCTGCGATTTCTTAATCAGTGCTGTGGTGTTGGTGGTCCAGGAGAGGTCTTCCGTGATATGAACACCCAGAAATTTGGTACTCCTCACCCTTTCCACGGTCGCACCGTTGATAGTCAGAGGAGCATGCTGGGTGTGCATTCTTCTGAAGTCAACAACAATCTCCTTCGTCTTCTTCACGTTCAGAGAGAGATTGTTGTCGCCGCACCACCTGGCCAGGCGGCTCACCTCACTCCTGAAGTTTGTCTCATCGCCGTTGCTAATGAGACCAACTACAGTCGTGTCGTCCGCAAATTTGATTATTAAATTGCTGTTGTGTGTGGGTGTGCAGTCGTGTGTAAGCAGAGTGAAGAGGAGTGGGCTCAACACACAACCCTGAGGGGTTCCAGTGTTCATGATGATGGTGCTGGAAGTGTTGCTGCCGACCCGTACTGCCTGAGGTCTTCCTGTCAGGAAGTCCAGCAACCAGTTGCACAGTGAAGTGCTGAGTCCCAGCTGAGACAGTTTGTGAGTGAGCTGTTGGGGGATGATTGTATTGAATGCTGAACTAAAGTCTATGAACAGCATTCTGACATAAGTGTCTTTATTGTCCAGGTGCGTGAGTGCTGAGTGGATGGCAGTGGTGATGGCATCATCGGTCGAGCGTTTTGACCGGTATGCAAATTGGTAGGGGTCCAGGGAGGGGGGGAGGACAGATTTAATGTGGTGCATGACTAGCCGCTCAAAGCACTTCATAAGGATGGGGGTAAGTGCGACTGGGCGGTAGTCATTGAAGCCGGATGGAGATGAATTCTTTGGGACTGGAATGATGGTGGTCGCTTTGAAGCAGGTGGGGACAACAGCTTGACTCAGTGAGATGTTGAAGATGTCTCCGTGAGGGTCTGAATCCCCTGCCACAGGCTCCTTGTGTCTCTGCTGTCGCTGAAACGATGGGCTATCCTCCTGGAGTACTGTCTCTTAGCCTTCCTGATGCCATGTGACAGGTTGG